>JAVQJD010060067.1:0-15603 GCA_036023655.1 Nannoperca australis | reverse complement strand
GTCTTGACTCTATTTTCTATTCATTTCACAACGTATGGTGGTGAATAAGTGTGACTTTTCATGGAAAACACAAAATTGTTTGGGTGACCCCAAACTTTTGAACGGTAGTGTACATAGATTGGTGGTCCACACCACAGATATAAAAGAGACATTACGTCATAACTCATGGCATAACGATCCACTGTAAATAGGTAGCTTAGTAAGGAACTACAGGTATATGCATCTTGTGTGTGAATGATTGTCGTTGCATGGAGGGCAATACTCACATCTTAATTTGGAAGAAGCTGCTTGTTTTAGCTTGTAAAACAGTGAAGAATAAGAAACTGACCAAACAAAATGAAGTGGAGGAGCAGCCACTTTCTCTGAGAAATCAGATTTTAAATGTGAATTTAAATGATCAATGTAGTCCTCAAATCTATGTTTTAAATGTGCAGGTTTTCATATGTAAATATCATGGAGTTGTGAGAAATGCACTTTGAAAAAATAATTGGATAATTTCTTATTCAGGGAGAGAGAGAGAGAGAGAGAGAGAGAGAGAGAGAGAGAGAGAGAGGTGTGTTTCACCTTTGTGTTTCTGATTGTAATCAGAATCAGAATCAGAATCAGATAATTGCCTGCTGATACAGGAATCTTATGATTAGTTCATTATATAGGTGTTCAACAATATCTACACTTTCTGTGTGTAAAGTTCAGTTCTCTCAAGCCATGTAACATAAAACCTAAAGGGTTAGTATTTTAGTATTTGAAATATTTGATTGGACAGGAACACTAATAGGGCTTTGTTTGTACTCTCAAGTCACTTTGCAAAATAACAATGGTGCAAGTTTTCCAGCCGACAGAGTTGCTTGAGCTTTTCTTGAGTATTTAGCTTTCTGTGATCACTTAATATCTTGTAAATGCATCAATTCAGAACAGCAATCTAACTTTTTAACTGTACTGATTATTAAGGTCACAGTTTAATGACTTTGTTTGTTTTGATTTGAATTTCAACCGAGTTCTCTTTGCTGATTAGTCTGTCAAATCAATTTTTCACTTAGAAACGTACTGTCCCACCTGTGCCACTCGACGAGGCTTTAGAAATAAAGACTTGATTCACGTAATTATTCTCAGATGCCAAATTTAAACTAATTAAATCTGCAAACATTCTTTAAAGATTCAGTGTGAAATGTGTGAGACTGTATCAAATCAAAATGTTGTTTTGTACAGTTTTCATACCAAAATGATATGTAAACATTTTTAATAACATAAAACATGAGTGTTAAGTATTAAAGACTTACAAGTAAGAGAGTAAAACTGGATTCATTATGTTCTTTGAAGTGTTTCAGTGTTTCTGCTCCAGAGGCTAAAATGTGCCTCCAGAGCCACTTTGTGAAATTGAAAAGGCCAGGGCTAGTGATTTAAAGCACTTGGCCTCTTTGGAACAAGCAGATCAGATAATTATAGTTGATCTGCATAATTATGCCAGGGTGTTTAGAGATTTACAAACTAATTGAAGAATTTTAAAATTATATCTGGAGCTGATTGGGAGCCAGTGTCAGTTTAATATATGTATAATGGTCTGGTTTACCTCAGCCTTTTGAGAATTCTTGCTGTTGTTACCTGCATAGCAAGCACACAACAAAGCATAAAAGAAATCTAATGTACTCGTAATGAATCATGTACTATCTGCGTTATCCTGAGAGATGAAGCTCCACATTTAATCAGTATTCTTCCAGTGATTAAAACCGTATCTGGTTGCAATTCTGACATGAGGTACTAAATTTAATTTAAAAAATAAATAGTTCAGGACGTCTTGATACTTAAAAAGACATTGTCATCATCAGCATGTTTTATAAAAAAAAACATGAGAGTTTTAAATAAAACCGTAAAATCTTATTGTGTTATTTAATTACACAGGAGACCCCCGTGATGCCATGTGGAGAAGCACTGAGGTTACCATTACAGTTACAGAAATCCTTCATATGAGAATTTACAGTGGAGAACTTGCAGCTCCACAGGCCTTGCTTCGAGTTCTTGGTTTTTACTGTCTCCTGGGCTGCGAGATGTGAGCTACTCCGAAATATGCTTGACAGTGAAGGGAAGGGGGAGTTTCTTCAGAAAAGCGGCAGCTGGTTTTGACAACCCCACAGCAGGATGGCATTTAACACATTACTGAAAGGGCAGTGCATATGCGTACTGAAAATAGTCCATCCATCCATCAAGTAGTGCACAATAAGCATATTAATAACACATAGACCTGATACTAATCCCTTCTGCAGCTCTTTACTGTACAGTGTGTGTGTGTGTGTGTGTGTGTGTGTATTAACATCAACCATCTGCACATGATAGCGTTTTCTGGTCATGGAAATCCACAGCTCAATACACACAGATGTGTTGAACACGCTTCAGCTGTGTTGGGGTAAAACTAGCAGGAGAAAATCACTTGATAGGACGAGAGGGGAAGAAATGAGGGCGGGCAAAAAGACAGCAGGGGAGGAAAAGTGCCAACACCATTTGTTATAAGATGACTCTTACTCATTGATGATCTGAATGTCTAATCTGAAATGACAGTGAATGTGTCTTCGAGTTGGATAATTAAGGAGGCCGTTGAGACTTGTATGGTTTTTGTAGGTGTTATATATCGTCATATGTCACTAATATACTACATTAATGATATGTGACATTGTTTCTCTCTTTTTCTTTATTAGGCACACACAATGACTCTGCTGCACTTCATTAAATGCAGTTGTAGACCACAGTTGCCTTAAATGCTGTCACTTAAAATACCCTCCGATTTAGAACAGCAGCTGCTGTGACTTGATGGAGACGTCAACAAGATTTTGATTAGATTTTTATGAAATTGAAAAGTGAAAAATTGTGAAATGAATTCATCACCCATTTAAAAAAAAAAAGGGGGGGGCGAGAGAGAAATGACTCCTACAGTATCATGCATGCAAGTTACTTCTGCACTGGCAGAGCAAACAAGGCCACCTTATTCTAATATGTCTGTGGATAGGTTTCGAAAAGGAGAGTCAGCCGCCATCAGCGCATGCTGAAAGCTGGTGCTCATGCAAAATGTAGGCCGCTCAAGTCAACACCTTCACTTCCAAGTTGAGTGGTCTCTTACTCCCTCCCATGCCCCTTTTTTGTTATCATGCTTCTCATCTGTCTGTACCAGTTTGTCAACTCTCCTTTTCTCAGTGCACATATCTTTTCAACTCGTGGAATATACAATAAAATACATTTTATTTACAAAGTATAACATTTTCAGTGATCCAATGTATTTGTGTGCAATTTATATGCAACTGTATTGTGCCTGATAGGATAGATCATGTCCTATCCTATTTTTGTGTTGTTGTGTAGACTTAACTTCCTTCTGCCTCCTGAAATCTTAAGTTTCTCTTTACCTTACCTAACCTCTCCGGCTCTGCTCCCATCCACCTCTTATTTTATCTAAGTTTAGTCTCCCTATCTCCTATTGTCAGTCCTTTGCTGCTGCCCCCCTTCGTTTCCCCTTCTTTCATTTTTATTATGATTAAATGACACGGAAATCTCAGCTCAACAGTAAAAATGCCTCCTCTTTTACCAACAAACACTCTCACATACATCTTACCGTGACCTCATCCCTTCTGAGGACAGAAATGAAAGACTGATTGAAGTCACAAGGACCCTGATGGTTTAAAAGAAGGCGAGGAGCAGGAAGAGGACCTGGAGAGGGGTTACACTATTCCCATGGAAGGGTAAGAGAAGAGGAAGAAGTAGAAGATTCTTCCAGGGGTGATAAACAGGGATATGCATAGCCAGTGGACATGGTCAGTTTACTGGCATACTAACGAGTCCCTTTGGCCCTGTCAGAAATCACAAGTGGACTCACTAGTGAGCTTGTCTTTATGAAGAAGGAAAAGACAGACCTCGATTTATTTGATCTTCTTTGATTACACACACACACGACCTTGACCCTTCCTATTCCAGATCCAATTACTATGAAAGTGCTCCCATCTCAAGAGTTCACAGACCAAATCCAATGCCTCCCTCCTGCATTTTAGCCATAATTCTTCTCCTCTCCACCCCTCCTGCCTTTTTCCTGAACAATTCTTTTTTTTCTCCTTTTTTTTCGTGTCTGTTCAGGGCTGTTTTTCCAAACCATTTCCCCCCAATCTCTCTGGTGCTTTCTCTCCAAGTTTATGCCTCGCTCTCATCCCCCTTCCCCACCACCACCCCACCCCACCCCCTCGTGGTTGCTATCTCTCACGTTCTGCCCTCATATTTCATTCTGACTCTGCTTCTCATTAGGCCCTCTATCTCTCTTGTCCACTCGTCTCTTTCTCTTTTCTTTAGCCTGCCTTACTCACTCTCCTCTCCCCCTCTCTGCTTCATCCTCCGCTCGGTTTTTACTGTTTATCTACTGCCTATCCCCCAGTGCCATTCTTTTTCTTAACCTCCTCTCACTCTCTTTCTCTTCCTCTCCCTTTCCTGCTCTTCTATTTTCACACTGCATTAAGTCAGTGAGCAGTGTATAGAAACCATATTAACCGAGAGAGTGAGGGAGGGTTGGGGAGAGAGAGACTGAGAGAGAGACCTAAAGATATTCTGAGAAGTTCACAGTGTGCTGACAGTGACTGGGGGAGGTCATCTATCTTCTGTAGTTTCTCTCTTGCTGCCTCCCTCCCCAGACATCTAATTCAATATGCTGAGAACAGGACAGAGCGCTGTTCCTTTGTCAACAAATTTCATTAAGCAACATTAGCAGCGCTATCAAAGAGGTGACAGGGAGGAAATGATGGATTCAGATTACAATATTGAAAATGAAAGTGTTGGAGAAGCAAAAAGGCTAATGTGTATGTGTGTGTGTGTGTGTGTGTGTGTGTGTGTGTGTGTAAGTGTGTGCGTCTATATTTGTGCATGTGCACAATCTCATATATGCCACACTTGTCCACAGCCACTTAACAGGCAGAATTTACATAACCCATTTGAATTTTCATTATTTCTCTTGGAAGGAATTTGTAATTGGATTTTCTCCCACAGAACGCCTTAGCCCCCACATATCCAAGAGGAGAGGAATACTGTTAAATTACTGTACCTTTTGAAGTAGTTAAAGCTGGGCGTGGTTTGAAAAATTTCCTGAAAGTGTTATTAACAATTTGTGAAAAAGGAACCATTTAGGCATTGATTCCCTTACATTCACATATTTGCTTTTTAAAAGAATCCATATAAAAACCTTGAAATGGACATTATTTGCCATCACATTTGCCAATTTCTCACTTGGCTGAGTGCTAAAATTTTAATGTACAATCCATTCAACAGATTGTTGCTTAAAGGGTACAGAACAATGAATGGCATGGTGACTCATTTTATAAATTTGTTTCTGCTGCATTGTAGAGAACACCAAAACTTCTTGACTGAGATGGCATACTTGGACTTTTAGTTTTAGTCACAGAGTTAAAAGTTTGTGATCATGGTTAGAAAATAAAGCCATTTCAATTACACACAATTGATTGTACTTCTTTCATTTGTATGTAAGCATGTTGTTTGAGTTTTGGTCCTTTTGATTTGGAATTTTAATTTATTCCTTCATCTGTCAACCAGTGAATTGAAAAAGAGGACTTAAGTTGATGTCAGACAAGAATGAATGTCATAAAAATGCTGATCATTCACAGACCAATATTTTAGAATCTTTCAGACAATGACAGCCTTAGATTATTAAATCTAACAAACTTGTTTCATCTGGCTTTAGAATGAGGGCAAAAAGGGGAAAAGTATGTTAAACACTGCATCTACTTTGTAACAAAACACTATTATAGGTCACAGTTGAAAAATAGCTAGGAATGCACACTATTTTCTCGACGCACAGCTATTTAGCTTTCCAAAGTATCTTAACTGGAGCCAATTTACTAATTTAATAGAGTTGTAACTTATGCAGGAAAATATAAATACTGGATTGGGACTTGGTCTTTAACATCACAACATTCAGACTGGGACTGGCGACAACAAGCCTGACTGCTCATAAGTGTATATCTAAGAGTGTGTTTGTCTGTCTGGAGCTTTTGCAATGTGTTTCACTGCCTTTCTTTAATTGCATATTGAAATCGGCCTCACCTTTTCAACCCTAACAAACATAGGGGTTTGATTTTTCCACTATATGTGCCTTACTTTATCAACAATTATTTTATTATTTAAAGCAACATTTTCAATATCTCTTATATTTGCTATAATTGTTTTCCTTGGATTTACAGTTAACTTCAAAATATTTCGCACACTTGATCACAAGTGATATTTCCACTCAACTCTTTGTGAGCTAAAACAGCAACAGAAAGAACAACACTGAGCCTGACACAAAGCTAAATGCATGGTTCTGTTTGCCCTGTAGCACATTTTGCACAAATGAATGACGTATTTCATTTTTACCAAGCAGGTTTTAATAACTGGACAAAAAAGAAAAACACAAAAAAACTTGTAAAAATCTGTTCTGAGATCGTTACTGTTTACACCAAAACTTGAAAACTTTTTACATGAGCAATTATACCTATCTTCTCGAACTCAATGGGATTTTATAATGGGTGGTGATAATTTGTGATTATCTTGTTAAACATTAGGCTACCTGTAAGTGTCATCAAGCCTTTGTTGGCCACATTGTTTGTTCTACGCATCAATCCAAAGGATAAATCCCATTAGACTTTTGCTGATGGAAACACTATATATTAACTTTAAATATATTAATATCCGGGTTGACCTACGAAAGAATGAAATCCCAGGGCCACTTAGCACAGCAGCAGTTTCTGACCCCCCCAGCAGTCTAGAACCGGGCCTGACACTAGGCAAGCCAAGATTTGCTGGACCACAGGTGAATGATCAGAACTAGCTAATCCTGTCATTTTCACGTCGTGGATACTCTGCAATCAGGTACCTGTTTTATTCTGGCTGCAGTGCAGTCGACTGAACTGAGCAGTGGAGTTCTTGTCTGCCCAAAAATGAGATTCATCACTAGGCTCGTTGGTTGAAGTAAAGTCACTAAAGGGGCCTTGAAGGTCACCACCATGACTACACTTTTACTTTTCACTGCACGATTAACATCCCAAGGCACTAAATGTTTCCACGAAATATGCAGAATAGTTGCATATGAACAGTATTCAGTGAACGCTAGGTTGCATGTTTACTACAGTCACATCTGACATTCAGGTACAGTTACACCTACAAAACCACACAGCCAGTTGCACACACTGGTAATCCCTCAAGCTGTCTTGCAATTGAAATGGTCTCCATCCCTTTTGTCACCTTCCCCTCCTTGTGTTTCTTCTTTTCCTCCCTCCCTTTCCTCCTTCATCTGGCTCTCTGGCAGCTACGGGGGGCAGTGACTGAGTGTGTGTCTTAATGTTTGTCATGAAAATAGGAATTCAGCAGATGGATGGAGAGATTCTGGAGGAGAAATACAATCTAAAAGGAAGTCGACACAGAAAGAATGGATTGTTTCGGTTACCGGTTTCCTCTCTCACACGGGGGAGTAACACACTCTATTGTTCTTTTGTGTGTGTGTGTGTGTGTGTGTGTACAACCACACAGTTGAGTGGTATATGTGATATGTGCTGGCATGTGTCCTAATATAATTTGAATTTGTGTGTGTGTGTGCTCGACGTTTGACTTGTGTGGGAGGTGAAATGGGGAGAGAGCAGAAATTCATTCCTGTGTTGACTAGAAAAGGAAGAAAAACCTGAACAATGAGATTCAAAAGGACTGAACCTTAATCAGATATTTGCAATCAAAAGCACACATCGCTACCTACACACTGATATGGAGGGATTATCTTGTTTAGTAGATGCATAACCGATTGTTTGTATACCACCCTCTGTATGTAAGATATTTAAACCAATTCTCTGTGTGTGTGTGTTTTTGATAGAATGACAGGAAGGGAATAAAAGAGAAAGTGCATTTCCCATATTAATGCCGCTCTCCCTCTGAGATGTTGAGTGATGCAGAGACAATGAGCCAAATTTCATATTCATAATTCATATTATTTCATCTTTTCTTATTTTTATCTTAGTTCATGAATATGCATTCTGTTTTGATAGGATGTTCTGTACATTTTAGGGATGACAAATGCTACTGCAGATCTATCTATCTAGCAGGGGTGTGTATCTCTCCCTCTAGGACGTATCTACAGTGGATACCACAATCCAAAACAACCATTACAGATACATTTGTAACAATATTATATGCTGCAATTCAAAGCTGATTCTTTATGTTTAAATGATAAACATGTGACTACAATTAATCAATAATTTCCTTGATATTTATTTCACATACTCATGAAACACCCCAGACAACTGTCTTGAGCCACACAAACAGTGAGGCAGAGATACAATTGACAACTTTTTGGCAAATCCCTAGCAACACATTTTTAGGGGCCCCAACTCCTCCCAACATTAGCTGCTAATGCTAGCCTTATTTGCCTTCGGTTCACTGCTTGTCAAGTTTTTGGTGACGTTGTACACAGTAGTCCAAACATTTCTTTCAGTGTGGGACATTTTCACGTGGATGGCTATAAGCAGTATGTGATTGGATAAAGTCTCTGTCTGCTTTTATCCAGATCAACATTATTTGATTTTACTGTGAGCATAAAATCAAGTACAGGTGAGACAGAGACTGAATAATACAGCATAGAGGTTATTGAAAGCATGTTAATGTGATATAGTGATTAGTAATCCAACACCACATGTAGCTCAGATTCCACACACACACACACACACACACACACACACACACGTATTCTCCCTTTATGGGTCTTTTCTAATCAATCCCTGATAAGATAGCATTTATATGAATCAGGCCCAATAAATACAAAAGAAAAGCCAACTCTCTCTCTAAGTCTCTCCTTCATTAGTTTAAGGCTGAATGATGGAGAGAACAGAGAGTGATGCTGTAACAGAAGTGTTTTACCAACTTGACTGCTGACTAATTAATTCCTGCCCATCTTTGTTCAAAAGAAACTATAATTATGTGTTTGGTTTGCTGAGAGCTCGGCTGTGGGAGTTAAGGGAGTGGATGGGTGTGCGTGAAGAGAAATGCGATCTATTTCCAGATATTTCTTGAGCTGCGTCAACAGCATTACACTGATTTTCAGTGTTAGCTATCTGCTTCTGCTCTCAGTTCCCGTTATTTGTGTCAAATAAACCAACCCACTATCTCATCAAGTATCTAAAATCACTTTCCTTAGCTAAGTTGAGAGTCATCTGCATGTGTCTAGTAAATATATTAGATTTTCTTCTCTTCAACCTCCTATTTGTATGGCTCTGTTTTTGTTTTTCTGTTCTTTTTCCCTTTTAGCTTTAGGGTCATCTTTGATTTGTGAGATAGAAAATTACCAGCACTGTCCATTATGGTCTCTTTTACTTTCACACTGCAACTTTTTCCCTTGCCTTTAGCCCTCCCTGCTGCCTCTGTATTGGCTCCGTGTCTCAGTAAATAAACTTTATATAATGCATAGGGATGCAGGGTCTCTCAGGGCAGAGTTGATGCTGTCAAATATCATGCAGATTAAATATGTGTTCCTCGTGCGTGCTGACAACAACTAAAAAATCTCAATCTTATCTTTCACACTCACTTCTCTTTGCTCTATCTCTCACCCATTTATGTGCAGTCAACGTATTTCATATTTGCCCAGTCCAGCTATCTCACTTTCTGGCTCCTCTGCCCTTCTTGTATTTCCTTTGTTTACCTTGCCGTAGCACAGGTGAATATGCAAAGATGGCAATCTGGCCTGTAAAGGAAGGCATGAATTATTAATAAATATATTGTTACTGACACAAATACAATGTCATGAACTGTGTCCTACTGATATCCATAACATCTAACTGAAACTCTTGAAACAAAATCCTCAAAAAGTCATTTTGTTAATTGTTAATCAGAGTTTGCACTAAATCTTTAATTTGGACATAATGTTTTAATATGATTCTACTGAAAATCAAACTAATAATAATAATATCTAATACTTTTCAGATGAACTACTACACTTACTTGTAACATTTTTCATTGTTGTGTGCCACGACGTACCAAATTTGTCTGCAAATATTAGAGGTTGCAACAGAACTATGTAAAAAAAAAACATAATCAATGGAACTACAGTATGAATTTTCTATTCTATTCTCTATTTTCTCCGTACAAATGGAGGTCCTCATGAAATTTTTACCTTCATCACACAGCTGTATTCTGCAGCTCTCATGTACTTGTCAAAACACACATACACACAACTCAAGGAAATACAAATGCATGGGAGGTAAAAAGTTGAAGGCCAACAAGAACAGACAGAGGTACAAAAACAATAATGAAGCTGTGTTAAAGACAGAGCAGAGGAAAGGGATAGATGGCAAGAAAAATGTGGTCAAAATGAAGGACAGTGGGAAACAACACAGCTGAAATAGCATGCCAATTGCCAGTGGACAGGAAGTGGCTATTATGCCAGATTTACTCATAAATCATTATTAATTACAATGTTATTTTAATGTGGAATGTTGCCACTTACAGTTACACCTTATACTGCGAAAAAAAAAGCCCTCAACTGGATAACCAGCATAATACAACAGTAGAATACATAACAATGCACTTTTAACACAAGTAATGCGGGAAAAGAATGCAAGCAGTCACATTTATTGCCAGAAATGTCCCCCTACAGTCTAATGTGACAAAACACTGCAAATTAATTGTTAGCCCAAAATACATGAAATTCAAATAGGATATATACCACACCTGGCTTTCCTTTTGAATTACTCAATCTCCAAATAATTAAAGTGTGTTGAACATGGATTAGTGCTGCTCCTGGTTTAGTTATCAGTGTCACACACAAAGTTGAAAGCATTTGGGCCTAATATACTGAAATGCTAATTAAAAGGCAGGATTTTGCAGCAGGTTGACTGTAAAATAGTCTTCACTAAGTATGGATAGATTTACTCACATGCATCATACCACACTGAGTTAATGTCATTACAGTAGGCCTACCATAGTTTGACAGAGATTAATTATAACACACTGTGCTGTCACAAGCTTTGGAGGTCCAAAGTATAGCCTAGTTTACTTCAGACACAGTAGGATAATGTGGCACGGCGGCCAAACACACAAAAACCACTAATAACATGTATGCAAATTAAAAAACGACTTTTACTTAACTTACTTTTTTTCGAAGATAAGTGCCCATGTGCTAATCTTTGACGGCTGAGCTGTAAATCCTCCTTGACAGTAACCACTCCCGAGTGTGTCGATGAAAGATTTCCCCCGCACTTGTCACAGTGTCGCCAACAGGCAGTTGCTGGACGAAAACACTAGCTAAGGTACTGCTAGCAGAAAACTGTGTCGCTGGCATGACTTAACTAGCTGACGTTATCAAAACCACACAGTCCGCCTTCCACAATAACGTAGGTATGTGAAATACACAATGTCAAGACACTTCTTTAGCTAGTTAATACTGCTAGCCATTGTTAGCATCAAAGTTCATCACATTTACTGACGCGCTGTTGAAAATAGGTGGGTTTCCTAGCAACGCCATGTTGAGTTCCACGAGCACGCAGAGAGCAGTAAGACGAGAAATACGGGAACTTTCAATTATCCGTGGTGGAAGAAGTAGCCTGTTTAGATCTTTTACTAAAGTAAAAAAGTCAATACCACAATGCAGAAAAAGTGTGATCATCTAAATAAAGTACCAACAGTAAAAGTACAAATTTTGCAGAATAACACATTTCAGAATAATGTATAGCCTGCTCTATATAATGATGGCATAAAGCTAGCAGATGTAAAAAATAATTAAATGTATCCATAAATATATATGTATTTCTTTGCTGGGTAGCTTATGAATTTCCCCTTTGGGATCAATAAAGTCCTATTGATAAAATAATATATTGCTGATTATTATTATTATTAATAATAATATAATATTATTATTTTGTGTTATTTATCTGAATCTGGAAATTAACTAGTAACCAAAGTTTCAATATTTAAAAATTAAGTAGCAGGGAAAAAGTAAAACAAAATTGCATTACATTTTGACTACTTAGTTACCACCACTGACAATTATACGTAATTATAAAAGTAGTTTTTATCATTCACTTCTCTTACACATCTCTTACACTGCACTATCTGTGTAGTGGCTCATCATATAGTCATATTTGATGAATAAGAGCAAGAGATGCCAGCCAACAGGTAATTATAATTATGCTTTGGTAGAGGAGGCTCTCTGAGATTTTCCAGTGATTTTTTTTCACAAAAATTACAAAGCCAGGGATGCTGATAACTTCATTGTCTCCACAGTTTCCCAGTTTATGCAGTAAACGTTTTCAGGCATGTAGGAAACTGTGATATCCTTTGGACCCATTAAGCACATTATGTTAATGTGGTTCCATGATAAAAAAAATTTGACAGTTACATTTCTCTGTTGTCCTTACAACACTGAAACACATTGGGACCATCAGTTTTCACCAAACCACTTTATCTTCTTCCAAAAACAACAGGTTACCAGGGTAACAGCTGCATGCCTTCTTCTTTCCAAAAGGCCTGACAATATTAACACTTAAAAAGATCACATTTTAGGCTACAGTATAAGTAATATCAACACACATAAACGATAACTCCAATTTTGAAATCAGTCAGCCAGAATTAAGGTCTGCCTTGTTGTTCTTACAAGTTTTCTGAACATTTTCTGAAAGAGAACTTTTGGGAGATTGTGCGAGTGATTACCAAGCCAGCAAATGCCTTAGGGACCAAGACCCCCAGAGGCCCCACAAATCCCAGGTTCACTTCATTTCAATTACAGTAGTTGCAAATTCCATTAGGGATTTGCACTACTAATGTACAATATCAACTAAGACGGATCCAACAGTATTACATTATCTTTTGACCCTGTTTTAAAACTGTCATAGTCTAGTTTAAAGACCATTTATTTATTTGATATAATGCTCGTATATTGTATATTCCTAAATATAGTTGTGTTCAGTCAAATTGCATTTTTTGGAGTATAATTGCTGTACAGTCTGCCGTCACTTGCTGGGAACCTAGAGGCACATAGGGCTGCATGTGTGTTGGGGCTCAGTGAGGGCTCTATAACTAACCCCCTCCCCCCTAACAGGTTCATTCTTATGCTGTAACAGATGTAATTTCAAATTTTTCTGATGTGACAGAATTCCCAGGTGACACTGCCTGCATTGCCTTGACACATTATATTGTTCTGCCTGAGAACATATCATGACAAACAAGAGTCAAACAAGAGAGTAATTAGATGCACATCACCTCGGTTTATATAATTATCTATGCTGCCACTCCAGTGTTGTCTGTAAAAAACTGATGGCCATTGTATTTTTTTGCTAGGCCATTCCCAATTGATCTGAGTTACACATAATCCAGTGTTTGACCTATGGCACAAATCAATAGCTTCTTCTGAGCGGTCCCTTGTGGCCACACGCGCACACACACACACACACACACACTGCAACTGAACAATACAGAGCAGCCATTTAAGGGTTTCAGATTGCATGTTATATTATATATTAGTCTAGAGGATCAAAGATAAAGGATGGACTATGAAAAGCATATTGTATTGAATTGTATCTCAAGAAATCTATTTATGCTGACTTGGTCAATGCCAACCAATAGATCCACTTTCTATGGTTTACCATGTATTCAAGCGTAGCCTTGACTTGCTCAGGAGCTCCACCATCAAGTGGTCGCCGTCTATTATAGACTTATAACAGAGACTCTGTTCTCTCCCTGCGTCTGAAATTCTTGACAAGGCCAAAAACAGTGCTCAAGGAT
Source organism: Nannoperca australis (assembly GCA_036023655.1). Taxonomy (NCBI): domain Eukaryota; kingdom Metazoa; phylum Chordata; class Actinopteri; order Centrarchiformes; family Percichthyidae; genus Nannoperca; species Nannoperca australis. Next base: position 1,839 of record JAVQJD010060067.1, on the reverse strand, counting down.
ATCTCAGTCAAATTTCTTTTAAAGATTTCATTCACAGTTGCAGTCCAGATTTTCCCACCTGTTAAGTGAATTTGAACAAACTTTTCAGGCTTCTGCAGCACTGTCCCCTGATATTATAACCCAATCCTCCTCCACTTACATCCTCACAAGAGCAGCAGTAACCTCTCTGTCAGAAGCTGGTTTATTTGTCTTTCATGCTATTTCCTTTTATTACCCAAAACTGCCTTCATAGGTCAAATAATTATTTATTTGAGCTACAGAAACACCTCCATTGTTGATTCCACTGTTGATTCGAAAGCCTTTGACTGGTGGAGCTTTTGACCTTCCAGTTACAATCACACTTCTCTCGCCTCTAACTTCCCAATGGTTAATGCTGTAATGTAGCTCTTATTTAAACTGAAGGTTTGCTTTAGTTATAGGCTGTTTTAGTGCACTTTAATCTGGGAACCAACTATTAAATTCTCTGATAACATCTTCCTCTAAAAGGGAAATAAAACCACCTGTTACTTAAGCTGTGGTAATACATTTCTCTGTCTCTCTGCAAAAGGGTTAGTGATAGTCTACTCCACATTAGTAGATTAAATGGAGATAATTCAAGTGTAAACTGTATCAGTGGTGAAGTATTCAGGTACTTTACTTAAGTAAAAGTACTAATACCACAATGTCAAAATATGTCTTTACATGTAAGCATCCTAAAATGAAAATCCTACTGGTAAGTTAGAGGTTGGGTAGTCAGTATTATTATGGTGTACATTACATTGGCCAACAAATCCCTAATAACCGTGCAGCATATTGTAACTCAAGTGTTCTGAGAGCAAGCCTCTTCTTCAGGCCTCCTCTTGGCTGTTTTCAGGCTTCAGAGAATCTAGTCCCTGACTGGAAACTTTATCCAATCACAAGTTCTTTCAGAGAGATTGTGGCTGTTCTTCAAATGCAGACGCATGTACACGTCCCTTCAGATGGTGAAAGCCTGATTTAATGGCGGAAAATCCTACAGAAAACCCTGCTTCTTGTGATACATTTCCAATACCTCTTTTGCCTGCAGCAACACGTCCCTCCACACAGAGCTTCAGGCTCATTAGCTCAAGTTATGCCAAGCTCAATGTATGGGTGCGCAACGAGGAACTAAATCAATGGTAACAAATAAATTGATAAATAATCAAAAACAAGCTGAAGCTCCACATTTTCAGTAAATCATTTTGACTTGTGTTTCGTGCTCAGACAAACTGAATACACATGGTCTCACACCTCTAAAACACCTCCAAAACTTGTGCCAGCACATCTGGCACAACAGTCTAATAGCACAACAGTCACACTTGTTTTTCCTTGTTTGAACAGTTGCTTTACTATCATATGTATTCTCCGGTAGCTTGTGTCTTTTTGCAGCCTCATGTGTTGTTTTGAAGTTACTAGATGCTGATAAGCTGCCAACCTGGCACCCCTGGCTGTGTTTCATTTGTTTGTCTCCTTTTTCCCCTCTTTTCTCTCTTCTCCCTTCACCAGTGATTCGTTTGTTTTTCCTGTAGAACGAGATGAGGGCAAGAGGAAGGCATCTTCACAGGTGGCTGCTGTGGTAACAGAAGGTGAGGATTAGATTTCACACCCTGTGTGTCTTTGTATGTTTGTAGAAAGTTATTTCCCAGTGTGTGATAAGAGAATATGGAAGATCTAAGTCAGTGCCCCAGGTAGAGTTTATCACTGCCTCTATATCTGGCCCATACACAGGTTATTCATGGTGCATAAAAGATCCTGGCAGACTACACTTCTCACCTGGTCAATTATTTATTTTTCTCTCTTCTACTCTCTCTCTCTATTAAGCATCGTGCTTCTTGATTTTTT
>JAVQJD010060062.1:0-12424 GCA_036023655.1 Nannoperca australis | reverse complement strand
ATATATATATATAATAAATTGATAGGGTGGTATGTTATAACAATAAACTTTTCATGTTATTACGTGAAACTGAACCTTTTTTCTTTTTCTTGTGTGGCAGCAAAATGCTTCTGAACGTTAGTTATCTAAACTCTTTCTAATAAACTGAACTTTACTTGTGTGGCTGACAAAACAAAGGTGCTTCTGGTCATCACATGACCTTCCTCAGCAGATTTGCCCAGTTGACATGAGGTAGTAGATGTTTATGTATTGACGTCTGTCTGGGCACTGTAAGGGCTTCGCGTCCACATTGTTGGCTTAAAAGATGAGTTTCAAAGTAAATTCTTGACCTTGGAAACAGCGAAGATCAAGTGATTTGATCAAAAGCTCCAGAAGAGAAAGTAAATGGACCTTAAGGTGAGACTAAACTTTGAAACTCAGTTTACTTTTTTAGATCAGAAATGCACAATAATAAATAAATAAATGATGAATACCATTTTATTAGTTTTTTATTTATTTAGTTTATCACACAGAAGAGGGGTAGCATGTGATATAATCAGGCCTCCAGGGACAGTACTGTGCTGAGTGCAGGTCTCGTGACAATAACTGTTTAAAAAAAAAAGTGCATCAACACATCGCTTATCTTTGAAAATGTGTCACACTGACTGAGCAAAAACGAGGCTGTTGATTGGAGAGAAAAATCAATAATCAGTTAAAAATTCTGTGGTTTCTAAAGAGTCGGTCTAGAACTGATCTATATGACAAAGTGGTGCTATATAAATAAAACAGAATTACATTGATAATGGTTTGACTAACTGAGAAGACCATGGGCTGGTCTGCAAATAAGTCATATAGTTTCAATATCTTACCCAGGGGCAATAAACCTACCTCGAGTAGAGGATGCAGAGGACAAATATAGCAAGTCCCACGATGCTTTGGGCGTCCCACCACTGCAGGTAGGGGGATGTCAGGACAGGTTCCTCTGTGCCGATGATCACCACAGCTGTCTGGTTGTCCATCTCCGGAGGGGCCAGTGTGGGGGCTGCAATCTGCTGGAAGATACTCAGTAGACTGGGGTTACATTCTCGGTCTGACGGGAGGAAAAAAAATAAGCACAATGTTGGGATCTACAGCTCAGTGTGGAAGTAGACATGTTGATGACCTTCACATGCATTTAATAGATGAAGGAATGCATGCCAGTACAGGTCATGAGATCCATGAAAGTAGATTGAAAATTAACAACCAAAAGCAAAACTAACAAAAGCTGTAACTCAGTCATATGACTTGCAGATGCTATTTCTTTGAAATGGCTGGATTAATGCTTAAAAAGAACACCAACGACTGAAACATTGTCCTGTTTCTTGTTTGGGGCTAATGGATGCCTGATAACGGCATCATTGTGATTACAGCAAACATTCTCACCAGGCTCATTGGTCATGGCAGACCAGGTCAGGAACATGCTGTACAGGGTGATGATGGAGGACTGTAGAAGACCTGAACGTGGCTGAGACTCCTGCGGACACACAGATAAATCACTGATCACTGAAGATCATTTTTATCAAAGTTGGTAAATAAGCTGTCATCAAATGTTCATTGCATATTTTTTTGAAAAGGGCACGATTGCATCCTCTAATATGTCACAACTAATTATAATAACTAACCATGTCAATATCTTGTTAGTTTTCTTTGTTTTTATTTTTAGCCAGCTGGCAAAAAGTTTAGAGGAATGAGCCTATGAGACTATTAAATGCTTATCAGATGCTACAGACTGTAGTCTGACAGTGTGATAATGTACCAAAAATTTCAGAGAAACAAGCAAGAATAATAACTTCACTTCCGCAGTCAAAGTAGGACATAAGCAACATATGCTTGAACTCTTCCTTTGTTCATGCTTCACCAGAAGAGAATGGGAAATGTAACAAATTGTCATGATCCCTGGATGGTGTGTATGTCTGGTTCTCTTTCCTGTTTTATTTTGTAGGTCTGGGTCTGTGTTCCTGTCTTTGTCTTGCTTCCCTCCCTTTTGATTACTATCACCTGTGTCTAGTTACTCACCTGTTTCTGTTTCCATTGTTTGCCCTTGTCTATTTATACCGGTCGTCCTCCTTGGTTCTGTGTCGGATCATTGTATATGTTGTGTTTGCTGTTCTTGGTTCCTGATGTTTTTGACACTCCTGTGGTTTTTGGTTTATCTTCTATATTTGTTCATTAAATCCTTTGGTTATCTGGAGTTCCATGTCTGCAATTGGGTCCTTCCCCCACTGCCTCATGGCAGATTGTAACACAAATGTTCCTTTGTGTTCCTTTCTGTATTTTTTAACCTGGGCCCTAACATACTTTGGAGATTGGGGAATTGGTCTAGTAGATTTCATCCAACAGTCACAAGTGGTGGCTGCCAGCTGAGGCGATCTACTGGGCCAATTCCAAATCTTTATGAATTTATTTGTCATTTAGACCCCAAAATACTGAAATGACCCTTTAAGACCCTCACATTAGTAGACCTGTCAAGCTTTCTTCATGTATTTCATGAAGTGGTGATCACAGGGCTGTAGTATGAGTGATTCTCTGGGGTTATGAGTTTGATGGTGGTTTTCTCTCAAATACAATAGAGCAAAAGTGTAAGGAAGTCATTTTCTGCTCTAACGTAAGCTGCAAACATTAGCACTGGTCTTACTAACTGCAGTAGTAACTGGCTGTCCTGCTGAATCTACACCAGGATACTCCCGAGGCCAGAAGCATTTCGTAATACAAAATTTGAATTGAAAAACAACCCCTCCCACAACAGCACATTCACTGTGGTGTTTACCCACTGTGTGGGAGCTGGTCCTGGATGCCACTTTATCAGGGTTTAGACTAACTGACATTCAAAGTGCTAACAAAACAAAAATAAGACACCTGTAAGTCAAACACACAGTCAAAGCAGATCTAAAAATAATAATGGCAATAATAAAACTAAAGGTTGAACTAAATGATACATTGAATGGGTCCAAGGGATATAGTGAGAATATACAGATGGTGGACATAATAACATGAACACTTGCTTTTTGTTGATGCTGCATCAGAGATGTGTACAGTCAGTACATGTACTGTATTACTACTATTATACTGTAATGTGTTCCCTATATGGTCACACTAAATACTACTAGACTTTACAGCTGAAGTACGACTTCCTGTCCTGTACCTGTACTTTATGCAGCACAGAGACAACAGAGGCCACCACGCAGAACAACATGTTGAAGCTGATGAAGAACTTGTTGATGAAGCAACCATCAGGCTTGGTGTAGAAGAGGAAGAACAGCAGGACAGCAGTACATGACAAGATGTAGTTGAGGACTGTGACCCCCAGCAAAGCTATAAACGCAAGATAGAAAAGGTCAATATCAAATACAAAAATATCCTTAAATATTAATAAAAAAGTCTACAAGACATCAGTATATTTCAAGTATTCTGTCCCTGCAGCCACAGATTTTGGTGGAACTGTAGTATCTATATACAGCACATTTAAAAATCAACCAATTTTATTATACGTAGTTATGTTTTCTAAATGCATTTTCATTTTGGAATTTTAAAATGTGAACACAGTACATATTTAAAAGACATTTAGAAGTTGTATACAGCTTGTAATTGTGCCACAGCTTGAGTCACTGACCTGCATACCAGCCCCTGGAGTTGCTGGTCTCCATTTTGTCCAGCCAGGACTCGTTCCAAGAGTGAGCGAAGTCCACCAGCAGCACTAGCTGAATCAGAATGAAAAAGAAAGCTCCACCGGAGCCCACCACAAACCACGCTGGGACAAAGATACACAGGTCATTCAGTTACTCACCTATCATTATCACAACTCTGTGTAGATTCACTGTCAAGACCTGAGGTACCAAAAGTAAAAAATATAAAGTTCTTACTGTAGGTAAAAGGCCCGTCTGGAATGTAAAAGGCACCAACTGTAACTGCCACCAAGGCAGCAAACTTAAAGAACCAAAATCTGAAAACAAATTGTTAATGGCTGATTATAGTCAAATGCATATAAACATACATGCAATTAAGTTGTATATCCAGCCTCAAAGTCAAACAATGTCCAAAGCATTTCTTCTAAATATCACACTAAGAGGGTCATTTGATTGATAAATGGCAGAAACAACAGAATCACACACTGCAAGGTTTGATGTGTGACAAAAACCTGAGCTGCTCAGGGATCAGCAGAGGAAGGATGCGGTTGCTGTAGTGTTCTATGTAAAGTCTAGCTTATTTTATTTTCCTTAGCTGCAAAGTCATTCTTGAAAAAGCTCCACACATACTATGTGTATGTTCATGTGTGTCTTCTGGACAGAGATCTCAGATGTTGTTCCTGGAAACTGCTGGAGCCTCTCTCCCAGTTTGGGGGTCACAGCCCAGAGTGTTACGATTACCACAGGGACCACTGTTGCCTTCACTTTCCACATCTTTTCTAGCTCCTCTTTCAGCCCTTGGTATTTCTTGAGCTTTTCGTGTTCCTTCTTCCTTGATCTATTACTACTGCCTTCTTCTGTTGTTTGTCCACCACTACTATGTCCGGTTGATTCTCCATCACCAGTTTGTCAGTCTGTATCTGGAAGTCCCACAGGATCTTAGCTCGGTCATTCTCCACCACCTTCGGAGGTGTCTCCCATCTTGACCGTGGGACTTCCAGTCCATACTCGGCACAGATGTTCCTGTACACTATGCAAGCTACTTGGTTACGTCGTTCTGCTGGCATCTTACACCCCGCTGTTATGTGCTGGATTGTCTCAGGGGCACTTTTGCATAGTCTGCACCTGGCGTCCTGCCTGGTGTGGTAGATCCCAGCCTCTATGGATCTTGTGCTCAGAGCCTGTTCCTGCGCTGCCATGATTAGTGCCTCTGTGCTGTCTTTCAGTCCAACTTCTTCCAGCCACTGGTAGGATTTCTCGATATCAGCTATTTCTTTTATCTGCCGGTGGTACATACCGTGCAGGGGTTTGTCCTCCCATAATGTTTCCACCTGTTCCCCTTCCTCGTCCGGCTTCCGCTGCCTGAGGTACTCCCTAAGCATCTCATCACTTGGGGCCATCTTCCTGATGTACTCATGGATCTTTGTTGTTTCATCCTGGATAGTGGTTCTGACACTCACTAGTCTTCGGCCTCCTTCTTTTCGCTTAGTGTACAGTCTCAGGGTGCTTGACTTGGTGGTGAAATCCTCCATGCATTGTGAGGAGCTTTCTGGTCTTTATATCCGTGGCTTCTATCTCCTCCTTTGGCCAGCTTATTATGCCAGTGGGGTATCTCATGACGGGCAGGGCGTAGGTGTTAATTGCTTGGACCTTGTTCTTCCCATTCAGTTGACTCAGGACTTGCCTTACTCTGTGGAGGTATTTGGCTGTGGCTGACCTTCTTGCGGCCTCTTCACGGGTGCCATTTGCTTGCGGGATTCCAAGGTACTTGTAGCTGTCCTCCACATCTGCTATGTTGCCTTCTGGTAGTCTGATCCCTTCAGTTCTAACTACCTTCCCTCTCTTGGATACCATCCGGCTGTGTACTGTGTACTGAGTTGCTAAATGCTCCACTGGAAAAGTGGCAAACCTAAGTAAGCGGTCTGCTGACTCTGCAGCAAAACACTCTTGGTGGGATTGATCGCGAAGGCCAGGCGTGACACATGCTGAAGGACCAACGCCGTGTGCTCTGCCGCTTCCTGTCTGGAGACAGCGAGGATCAGCCAGTCATCAATGTAGGTCAAAATCCTCCCTCCTCTCTATGTGAGTGGGCAGGACCAGCCAACACAGCGGTGGCCAGCGCCAGACCAGTACGGAGGGAGCGGGCAATTTCCAGGAACCGGCTCCGGCGCTCACGCTCCTCCCTGGGGAGCGCAAGACAGGCCCAACACAAATAGGCCTCCACCTAGTGACATTGCCCCAGACATACGAAGCAAATCGGATGAGGAACTTCTGCCGACATCGGAGAAGCACAGGCGAAACAAGGTTTGCCAGCCATCGTTATTCTTATTAACCCATATCTTCCTCTGGGTGAACACACAAGCGACAACGGATGATGGCTAGTATCTCGCTTGTAGAACTCTCACAGACAACAGGTTGCTGAGTGAAAAAGGGGAAACGAGCAATGCACAGACTGGGATTATATAGGGGGGAGGATACCACCCCTTGATTGGAGGGTGAGTACATTGAACTTTGACTCAGGTGTCGAGGCGGAGACTCGAGGGGATAAACCAATAGCGAAGCCCGTTAGAGGGCGCAGCATGTACGACATAGAACAAACACAGGTGAATTTCATCAAAAGGGAGGGAAGCAAGACTTAGACAGGAACACAGACCCAGAACTACAAAATAAAACAGGAAACAGAACCATAAATACACACCTTCCAGGAATCATGACACATATGACAACCAAATCTCATTGCCCAACTAATCATTTATACAAAAAACGTGTACATTTCTCATTACATCTTAACCATAGCAGTGTTCAAAGCAGTGCTATGCAAACTATCCTTTTGTGCTCATTCAGTCAACTAAGTTGTTTCTGTTAAATCTCTTTCTGTAACAAAGCAGCTGTGTTCTCACCAAAACAAAACTTCTCTTTTGGGAATGTGCTGTTCTTTACCTTCTTCCAGATGAAGTCTCTCAAATACTTCACAATTTGCATGATTAACCAGGGCCCTGAGCAGCTGCTTAGTTTGCTTCTGCCACAGAATTCCACCCTGCAGGCAGTCATTCATCTTGACAACCTATGACTGAAAGCCCTAAACAAATAACACATAAGCAGAAAAACATGAAAAACCAACAAAAAGAGGGTGTTGGCCCAATAGGAGCTACAGGAATCCTGTCAGTGTACATGGTTGCAGATGTTACTACACAGGTTTGAGCTCTGTTGGAGGGATACCAAGACCCTCAAGATCCCTCCATAATAAATGAAGTGGAAGACTCTAGAGTAGTTGCAGGTTTACAGAGTTTTCATGGATATAGGAAATCTATGCGGACAAATGTCCTGGAGTGACCCTAAATAGGAGAGGGGCTTGGGAATATTCTTTGATCATTGTTTTCTTCGCCACCAGTGATTCATGAGTACTTAATCCAAAAGGCAACATACAGCAAAGCAAAAATAAAAAATATCCTTTATGAATAAGAGATTATACTTCTTACTTGTGTTGTAGATGAGTGTGGAAACCAGGATATGGTTACTATATCTTATCATTTGGACAGATATAAAATAAGCTGCATCACTATTCTCTGAACTCAATAAATAATAGCGTGTGTGTGTGTGTGTGCGCGTGCACACAAACTGCTAACAAAATTAAGTGTAATGATAACAATGTCACACTTCACTGAACCACTGTGTCTCCAGAGAGAGAGACACAGGGTTTGGCTACACAACAGCAGATGGTTGAGATTCACCATACTGTACACTTATACAGTGCAGGGTATGCAATGTGAGTGTTTGACCCCTATAGTGGTTGAAAAGTGGTAATGTGCTATTTCATCTCTTATTATGAGTCTTCATTGACACAGATCTAGCAGCAGATGTGTATTTTAATGTATCACAAAGACCCAAAGCTTAATTTCCAGTCAGTCAATAAAGACTAGGCTTGCAAAACAAATACTATACATATGAAAATAGTTCAGTGAAATTATTTTGTCAGGTTTTTATTTATTATATATTTATTTGATTAATTACACGAGGTCACTTGATTATGAGGTCACAATGCTAAACTGGTTGTTAATGTAAGGTTTTTATATTTATATTGTCATAACTAAGCAAACATTTAGGATACCAGAGATTATGCAGACAAGCGTTACTGCCAGGGTTACTGCCAAACTACCCGAGGTGTATCAAGGTAGAATGAAACAGGAAATCAAAATATACCTGCTTCAAAATAAAAGTATAAAACAGCCCAACAAAATTACACATAACACAACCTACTAAAGCCAAATGACAAATACAGTATATAGGCCAGCCTGCCTGATGCCAACAAAATGTCCTGAAGATTCTATGATATAAGTTAGATAGATATAGATAAAGAGGTTAAAATGAATTTTTATAAGATGTTTGCAAGTCCAAGTTGTCCAGTATACGTTTGTTCAGTAATTCCACCATAGATTATATTGGTTGCGCTGTAGACAATTGCCTGTAATTAAAGTTATTACAGTTTGTAAGGGGCTGCACAGGAAAGGACAAGGACACAGAGGTCCCTTACGGTTGGGGTTAGAAGTCGGATCTGCAGGTTGAGGACGCAGTTTTTTTTATTATTTTTTCTCTTTCCCCCAATCTCCTCCCCTCCAGTCTTTTGAACTATGCAGATGGAAGTCAAGGCAGAAGAGGAAACAAGAAAAAATGAAGAGGAAATGGAGACCAGAACTTCTGACATAGCGGCAGACACTGAAGGTGAAGATGGCAGGGAGCCCACATTGAAAGATGTGGCTGGACCTTTTCAGGCCTTCATGGGACAAGAGGAGATACAGGAGGTAAAACGGAAGGAAAAGTCTACACGACAAGAACTACAACATCAGTTTCATCGATTCACACGTCTCCTGTCCTGGAGCCCACTTCAACCAATCCAGACCCCCTGTAGACTCCTGACTTGGGCAATCCCCATCTACAGGCCCAAGCCACATCCAGATCAGAAACACTGCTTTACAGCTGATATTCACTCAGGTCAGTCCCAATTCTGTCATGAACATTGGCTTGAAAAGTTGACTATTACGGATGATACTGAACATTTTATCATTATGTTTGAGAGAATTGCAGCAGCCTGTCGATGGCAAGAAGTAGACTGGGTATTTTACCTCATTCCTCTGCTGACTGGTAAAGCTAGAGGTGCTTATGTATATGGACATTGGTGAATCACTAACGTATAAAAAAGTTAAATCAACCATATTAAAAAAATATGACATTAACCCAGAAATTTACAGGCAAAGATTCTGCTCCCTGTCCTCTGTGTAATCCCGGAGGAACTGTATGGGAAATGGTTCCAGCCTGAAGGTAAAACATCACAGGAAATAGGTGAAATTATCATTTTGGAACAATACTTGAGAATGTTGTCCCCTGAGCTTCAGGTGTTGATAAAAGAACATGACCCTGAATCAGCTGCCACCCTTTTTATGTGTTTGTTGCTGTGAGGAAAAAGAGCCAGTTGTGGAGCAACACTGCTTGGAAGGCTTCTAAAGATGCCCACAGGCCACCACCATCTCAGTACCACCAGAGGTCAGCAACAGGTATGGGTAAGCCCCTTTCACGGGAGAACCAGCAAACAAATACACCATCAAAACTAACAAGATACATGTTTGTGTGGACAGAAAGGTCACACCAAACCCAGGTGTCCCAAAAACCCAGCCAGCCTAACCCAAATGTGTTATCTTCTATAAAAACACACAGAAGACTGACCTGGAACTTAGTAGACACTGGCAGTACCTAGACCCTGATTGGTTAGGCACATTGTTAAATTCTGGTAATTCACTTTAGCTAGTTCTGTTGAGTTGACCTGTTTTACAGACCCAGAACCGTGGTTTATTTTTGTGAATTGTATGAATGATTGTTTAGGTAAATAAAAAACACTTAAAAAAGAAAAGCCTCTGCGTCCTCGTGCCTTCCTGTGTGGTCCCTTACAGTTTTTTTTTTACGATTGCTTAAGCACAATTCTGTAAAAACAGTTCACAATTCACACAACCACACACACAAGTACACAAGAACACTTCCGATCTTTTGCAAAATGATAATGAAACCCTTTGAAACTATACAGTATTTACAAAAAAACTATTTTGAAACCATATAGCACAGACATCGTTCATACGATCTCATTCAGTTTGAACCTGTTACACAGATTGAAATGCCAGAACAGAAGGTAAGCCTGACATAGTGGATCCTGCTGGCAGTAGTCACATCTTCAGACAGTCCTCTCTACACCTCAGACACAATCAAGATAACATTGTGAATTAAATGGGGAAAAGGGGAACTTGGCTTTTTACCATATCACCGCACAACTGACCACGTTTACACTCTACACTTTCTAATTCATCATCATGTACACTAAAAAAGACAAGGCTAATATTTTTGCATGTTTTATTGATTTGAAAGGCTTTTGATTCTAATTGGCAAGATGAACTATATTATAACATTCTCCAAATTGGAGTAGGGAGGAAACTTTACAACATTCTCATCTCTCCTCGTCTCCCTCTCCATCCATGTACGCACTCTTATTCCATTAATGCTTGTTACTAACTCAACTTCTACAGCCGCTGCTATTACTTTGATATTGCTTTTATTATTATTATTTTTATTATAATGCAAATAGTATTCTTTTTATTAATATTAACATCAATACTATTACCACAACTATTACTTTACATTTCTATGCAGACTGTATTATACAACTGTATATTCTCTTTCTTCCTGCTCTCTCTCTCTCTCTCTCTCTCTCAGCCCAACCGGTCGAGGCAGATGAGCGCCCACCTAGAGCCTGGTTCTGCTTGAGGTTTCTACCTGTTAAAAGGGAGTTTTTCCATGTCACTGCATGCTCATGGAGGGAACTGCTGGGTCTCTGTAAATATAAAAAGTCTAGAACTGCTCTATATGCTCTATAAAAAGTGTCCTGAGATAACGATGTGATATGGTGCTATATAAATCAAACTGACTTGAATTGAATTAAGTCAATGTATGTCAATAACAAATGTGGAGTCAAATTGGTAATAAACCTACAAATGTCTTCAATCAAGGGAGATGTGTCTTTCAGGGCAACAGTGTGTCTCCAACTCTGTAACATCTACATTAATGTCCTAGCAGTACTGTTGGAGCAATCTGGAACTCCTGGCCTAACCCTCAACAATTCAATTCAGTTAAATTTCAGTTTGTTGGGTCTAAGAGTTGGTCTTAACCTGCTCTATACAAAAAAGTACCCTTAGATAACTGTGTTATGATAAGGTGCTATATAAATAAAACGGAACTGAATTGAATTGAATAAATGTATGTAAGTATAATCAGGAAAATATTCTTGAAATACTAAAAGCACTCGATACTGTACTGCTTGTTTTGTCCAAACAAAAGTAGCTACAAAATTGAAAATTATTAAAAATCAATCAAGATTATTAAAATAATTAAAAGAAAAAGTAAAAAAATTGAAAATTATTGAAATCATTATCAAAACAGTCATATTGACTAATAATTGCAGCTGTATTTGTAACTGTTGGGAAGTTTAATTTACAACAAAACATTTAATAAGCTCTTCGTATATCTTGGTTAAAAAATCTTGATTGAAAAGTAACTTGTAACTAAATCTGTCACATAAATGTATTAAAGTAAAAAGTACATTTCCCTTTGAAATGTAGTGGAGTAGAAGTAGGAAGTTGCATGAAAAGAAAAGACTCAAGTAGGCCTACCTCAAATATAGTCCTGTACAGTAGGTGGCGGTATGCACCTTTAAGCTGTTTGGGATACCCGATACACTCCAGGTGATACACCCTTGGTTACTTCCTGAACCCATTGTAGATCTCACCCTGCTTGGGGAATAGGAACAAAGATAAGGAGTTCATTGTCGTGGTCCCTGAACTTTGGTTGATGTTTCCTGTTTTATTTTGAAATTTTTATGGGTACCAGCACAAACAGTAATCAAAGGAAATTTTGTTTAGGTTTATTCACATAAACTGATAACATTGGTCAGTTTATGTGGCTAAACTAAATTATAACTAATTTGAAAGCCTTGTTCTTAGTCTTTCACATCCCACCTGGAAAACACTGCAGCCAATTCTATTTGTTATAGTGTACCGAGCTCCTGGAGCGTATTCTGTATTTTTATCTGAATTCTCAGAGTTCTACTCAGGTTTAGGTTTATTGGAGGTGATTTTAATGTTCATGTGGATGTAGAAAATGACAGCCTTAGTGCTTCATTTATCTCATTGTGTACATAAACCCACTCACTGTTTTAACCACACCCTTGACCTAGAAATTGAACATCAATAGTCTTTCCACAGAATTCTTTCTTATCAGACCATTATTTAATAATTTCGATTTCCTATTACTGGACTACATGTCACTAGGCAAACATCCCTACACTAGATGTCTATCTGACACTGCTGTAGCTAAATTTAAGGAAATTATTCCATCTGCATTTAATTTAACACCAATCAATATAACAGATGACTCCTACACTAACTTTGGTCCCTCCCAGATTGATCACGTTGTTGACCGTGCTGCAAGCTCACTGAGAATGACACTCGACTCTATTGCACCTCTAAAAAAGAAAATGATAAAGCAGAGGAGGATAGCTCCATGGTACAACCCACAAACTCGCAAATTAAAACAAGCATTGCGAAAACTTGAAAGGAAATGGCGTTCCACCTGTGGTGGCCCCACCAGTGGTCTATCAGTGTTAGTATTTCTTTTGTAGTTTTCACATGGCACACAAACATCTTCAAATAATGACAACACAGTCTCTTGTTTTCATACATTACAGTTTA
>JAVQJD010060049.1:0-21036 GCA_036023655.1 Nannoperca australis | reverse complement strand
TCAAATGCTTTGAATGAACTAAAGAGTGGTGTGATTATTTATGCAAACTGAAACCAAAACATACCTATCATGCTGCAGTAACTTGACCTACTGTGTGGCTGCTATTGCAGTCATCACATTGTACAAAATCACATAATTTGTCACATAATTCGCACCTCATGAAATATCTAAAAGTATGTAGCCTACTATGTGAACTCCAGGCTGTTGCTAAACTTTGACATGGATTTGCGTTAGGCACTGGAATAACCAGTGAGTAGAAAAGACAGGGACGAGGGCAGTGCAGCCATGTCAGCTACTATACTGCCTTCAATTTAAATTAAGAAATTGGTAGTGGGCTCTTGCTTTCTGTCTTAAGAAGCTTTTTGAAAGATTAATTGCAGCAGACCAGGCTCTTACAATGTAGGTCAGATATTGAGCTTTATTTCAGTCTGCAGAGGACAAGAAAAGAGAGGGAGAGAAAGCCCTTTGTGTGCCTCTGAACCTTCTGAGCTATAGTCATGCATTCTCTGGGTGGAAGTTGAGTTCTTGATGAGCTAAAAGTGATTTTTCAAGGTTCGTAGGGCATGAAGCCATCTTTAAAGCTGACATGTCTTTGATCCTGCGGTTTGCCGTGATTTGTTTCTGATTAATGTGGAATTTGGTCCTTTCATTCATGTGGATACCCCCCCCCCACCCCCCCACCCTTAACACACATGCACGCACATACACACGCTCTCACCCTTAGCCCTAACTGCTTCTACACAGTGACACAACGCTGACAGACCAAATGCCAGAGACTGATACACACAGCTGACTCCAAAAAAAATTTATCCCAGCGCTGCAGGGAACACAGCCTGTTTTCCTTTGGTTGGAATACAAGGAAAGAAAAATGTCACCCTGAAGGCAAAATGTAAGAGAATAAAAAACATAGGAAAAGAATTAACTAAATACTGGATAACTAACGATCATACTACTGGAAAGTGCTTTCACTGAGAATTTACTGCATAGTGTATAATGCAGTGCAGTTGAAGCCTAGCCACAGTAAACAGAGGATGTTCCAGGTGAAATAATGAAACATTATCTTTCATTTTAATTGCATTTAGACATAAAATACAGGCTTTCAGGGCCAAGACAAAATAAAAAAAACTCAATACTTTTGTAAACTCCTTATGTCTTCCCAACCACAGCAGACTGTTTGAACTTCATGGCCTCTCTGTCTCGATTGTATGGAAGTGGAAACACAGCATTCCTGATTCTGACCTAAAAGTGGCATCCATCATTGTATCCATTTTCAAACTGCTTGTCCTGGTCAGTGTTATGGTGGGAGGAGGGGGGGTGCAACAGCATCTCCCAGTTACTCCAAGAGGATCCTAAAAACCCTTTCAGACCAGCTGGATTTAAAAAAAATGTAAGACATGTACGATATCTTATACTACATTCTGTATCCCTTAATACAGAATCAGAGCGTCACCCTAAATGACTCCAGCATATTCCCTGTCCGCTCCTCTGCTGCCTACAACATGTTTAAAAGGAGGATGTCCAGCTGGCTTCTTTCAGTGTGAAGAAAAATAAGGAGATGGTTTTTCCCTGAACTGCTGAGCTTCTCATCATGTGGCGTAAGACCAGCTACCCTGCAGCGAAACCTCATCTCAGCCACTTGATCCTATTCTTTCACTCACAGCCCAAATCTGGCAACAGTAAATGGAGGATGGAATAAATATTGAACGTTAAACTGAGAGCGTTGCATTATAGCGCAGTCCTCGTTTCACCATCACAGTTTGATACAAAGTCAGCATTGCTACAGCAATTGGCATAATCTGACAGTCAAGCCTATCAATCATCAACAACACCCTAAGACACTAAACTTCTCCAGTTGGGACAGCTGCTTTCCTTTTTAGTCCACCAAACCAGATCCATCTGAAACAAGAAGACAGCATCTGCAAATAGTAAAGATGTCACTCCTCTGCTACTTGAAAGCCTCTCCATTATGTAATGTCATCAACCTGTGTGTGACTAGGCACACCCCCATTGGAGAATCTGTTTCAAAGTAAGCAGCAGAAACAAAACATTTGAATTTTAAATTAAATCTTCCCTCGAGAGTCCTTTCAAAGCCCGTTTAATGAGTACATTTGAGAAAATGTATGTCAAAGTACGCTTATAATCACGAAACAAAAACTATCATAACAATTATGAGTAATGAGTCAACAAAAAAGCCACATGCAGCCTATTCTCTGTATATAATATAGTCATAACAATGATAATAGTAACTGCATTACTGCAGAAATAATTGAATTAGTCTGCCTTGTCTCTCCTGATATAGAGCAACTCTGTCCTCTGAGCTATGGGTCACTAGTTGGTGGAAATGATTCACCAAGTGACCAAAGAGGAACGCGAACTGTTTAACTGTGTGAAGTTAGTAACTGGATGTAACAGGGATAATGTCCCAGTACTGTAAATGGGGGATGACATCAACTAGAAAGTATGTGTGTGTGTGTGTGTGTGTGTTTAAGAAATGAGGACATTACAAAGAGTTACAAAGCCGAACCATCCACACACCCACGTTATTATCCCTCCCACTCTTTCCTCAGTGTGCTGTTGAAGGTTGCAGCAGCAGCCAAAGGAGAGCCGGAGCTGGGCAGGGAGAAGGATCGAGCGGGTGGTCGTATGCAGTGCCTGCTCTATAAAACATTGTACATATGTAATAATGATGATAATATTTTTCAAACTACTTACTTTTCTTTTCCATCCTTGTGTTTCAATGCTGCAATCCTTTAAATCTTAACATCTTAGCAATGAAACGTGGCCTCTTCTCAATCAGTAACACTAACAATTACCTTAATTTTATTTGTTTATTCATATGTTTAATGGTTTGATAGAAATCCTCACCTCACAACGTTCAGTACCTGTGCAGAAAGTACCTGCAGTTAGTGTTAATCAACTGTAACTACATCTTTTCCCCAAATTAACTACGTAGTTTAGTTGTCTAACCCCAACCATACCTTAACCATAGGTCAGTCAGACAACTCATATTTGAAATGTTTATAATAGCAGCAGAACATAATCAGAGTTTGGCGTCTAAGCTCCGTCCTCATCACTCCCCATAGATATGTTTACATAGAGATATTGGGGAGTGATGATCAAACATTTTTTACCCTCCAGCCGGAGCCTACAGGTGGATGCTGGGGTGGTGGTGGACGCTGAAAGAACAGGCAGCAATACTGATTTAAAGTATTGCTGAAAAGGTTGGCACTGAAGGTAATCCAAGGTTTTGCAGAATTATCCACTATCGACATTCTCATCTAGAGATAGGGTTGCAGCATCACCACATGTTGGAGTATGATAACCTCTTGAATGGAAGTTGTATGTTCAGTTCTTAATTTCTATGCTTAATGCTTAGTCAGAACATGTTTGAAACAGACACGTCATATTATGTTATTTTCAGGTTATGCTGGCTACTCAGAAATGCCATAATTTTGCTTGTGAGAGGCGCTTCTAGGATATTTAACACAGTTGGTGTCCAGAGGGTTAAAGGGGCGAAAGTCAACCAGAACAGAACCTGATACTCGTCTTCTCTCATTTTGTGGTATTTGACTCAGAACGATTACAAACTCAGTGCCAATGCCTTATTTCCTCTCTTTGATGGCCTACCTTTTCTTTTCTTTTTCTTTTTTACAGTGTCTGACTCCGTGTACAGGCACTGACAGGTAAGAAAAGATTGAGAGAAGTGTGTGTATAAAAGATTGCTGTTATTCTAGATTGAAGGTATTTGATTGAAACAAACCTTGATGAGTCTTGAAGCCTCACCTTCTCAAATTATCACAATGGCACTCAGCACCCTCAGCACCGCTGCTGATGTAAATGTAACACTCACTCAAAGAAAGGTTAAATTGAAGGTGACATGTGAAGGAAAACAACAGAACAGAGACAATTACTGCCCTATAGATGGGGTGGATGACCTAGATAAAGATATCTCTTGTGGTAACGGCTGACATGAATTCCATATTGTGAGAAGCTTCCAGCCCCAATTGTCAGGCATTGGTTGAAACGTAGGTAGAGAGAAACGGAGCATCTTGATTGGGCACGTTGTTACTCCAAAGAGTCGTCATCAAGGGTAAACCAGTGAACGATAAATCTGCACAGCTCTGTCTGACACTGAAGATGTTAATAAGACTGGGAACAGCACTCACGTTTGATATTATAACGTTTCTATATGTCGCGTGCCAGTGGCTGTGTTGTGGAGCTATAGCAGAGCCGCTTCATGGTGCCGCAAGGAAAGAAAGACAGAAGATCAAAGGAGGTTCTATAATAGTTCCTCCACATAACTTCGACCAGCTGGTGTGCACCCACAGAATGGAAAAACTGATCTTTGGGGTTCAGCCTGTTGTCTCACAATTTGACTTAATGGAAGTCATCAAAGAAAAAAGCAGCAGAGAGTAAGGTTTTGAATGAATTACCGGATAATTGCTGAGGCTTTTAGATGTGGTATGATGCAGCAAAGGCTTGGATATGGAGGGAAAGAGGAAGAAGAGTAGGAGGACACAGAGACAGATTCCTGGTAGTGTGGATCCTTGTGTGAGGGGAAGCTTTACTTGGGATACATTCTTTGGCAGATCCACTGTTTGGCTAGATTAATGTTTAGAGTTTATTTGGTAGCATGCGGACGAACCACCAGCATCTGTGTTTCTCTCATATCATCTGACAAGTTTTCTGTTTTGGCCTTCTTTCGAGATACAGCAACAATGTGTCTCAAAAGAGCAAATGTAAGAGCGGATAAACAAATGAGAGCTTGTCATCTCAGTGACAATGAGTGACAGCACTCCCCTGATACCATGGCAACACAAGGAATTCTACTCAATAGAGCCCATGACGAATCAGGACCTTGATGTTCACTGCTTTCCAACTGAGGGCAGCAGGGGGAGGGAGTTCAAGGACGGAACTCATTCAGATCAGGAATCATTTGCAAGCTTTATATAAGAAATTAAATTTGATAGTAAGAGTGGATTCTGTCCTTATTGGGAATCAATTTGAGGCTCACTATTATGAATGATTTAGTGGACGTGTGAAGAATGCAACGAGGCAAAGAAAAGTGGTTTTGCAGAAGGCTTGTATAATACCATTTCAGTAAATGCTGCAAATTGCCTCCAACCCTTTTGCCCTTTGAGGAGTGTGTTGGCTTTACAATGAGCACTGCACTGATGTTGCTACAGGTACTGAAAGGGAAAAATCAAATATGACCCAGGAAGTCAGTCCATGTGGAAAACTAAAAACTTTTTCATGACTTTCTTTAAATGTGTACAGTGATGAAAGAAAGAAATCTACAAATTAAGAGAAATAAAACTGGTTTTCTGGTTAATCCTATGAAAACATTTGTATACCCACCAAAACTGAAAAACCTGTTCTTTGAAACATTGTTTTGGTTTGTTTGTTTGTTTGTTTGTTTTGGGAGAGGGGTTGTTGTTAGATCTCCAGATAGAATGAAAGAATTGAATGAATGCATAATACAAGAACCTAACTCCAGTGTGAAGGCTAATCAGATGCCAACATACTGTTAATTTTGAGTCTTTTTAGGCTAAGATTTTACAAGTCAGGGCAACAAAAATATTCTCATTTCTCATTCTCATACATCCTACTAGGATAGTGTTGTGAACCTGAACACAGCCCAAAGCAACTGACAGCTGAAGATAACACAACCAGATTTTTCTCTCCTATTGTGTCAACAGCAATAATCACCAATAAAATATATGAAATATTATATTATACTTGATGTACCAGTCACAAACCTGAGGGCTATTTAAAACAATCACCAGAAATCCAGAATACTATTAAACAGATAAGTGATATGTTTGTATGGATGGGAGATAAACAGAGTCTGGTGAAGGGGCTGTCTTAGGAAATTTCCTGCTCCACTCTGGCATTGCTTTAATTTTCGTTTAATCCCAAAAGCAGACATTTAACGAACCAATTAATTGCAAAATCAGATTAAATCCCAGAAAGCCGTGAAATGCTCTCTGTGTGAAGTGATTCTATGGTGCTCAAAGCACACATATTTATGTCCCTTGTTATTTTTTATTGCAAGATCTCTGTTTGAAGCCAACAGGTCCTTGAGTTATGAACTCCCACTATCCACACTTTTTTATCTTTTTCCACAGTCATAGTGTAATAAACAAGATAACTTAACTAAATATAATACCATATGGGCTTGTATCTGCCATGTCCAGATGGAGCACTCCTGTAGTCAGAAGCACTATTTTAAAAATATCTATGACACATTTGTACAGATAAATGTAACTGTCCAGTCCTACTATGCCTTCCATTCCAGATTAGCGCCAGCTAAAGAGCAAGGATCCCCCTGCTCGTCCTCTCTAGAGGTTGCAGACAGACGACAGACCATGCAACAGACAGCCCAGTCAATAATCCCACTGAGGGTCCTGCATATCCCTCACCCCTCAAAGTCCAAATCTTGGATTATGAAGGTAACTTTGGTCCATAGAGAGTAGGGGGCTGTTCACACCTCATTACAGAGAAAGCAGGATAAGCCTGGAAGAGCACTGAGGATGTCTGAGCTGGGTGGGGACACAGGTGGTATAGAGCCTGAGCAACTAATGCTAATTACTGGTTCCATGTGAATCATGTAAAATAAAGGATATAAGAGCATGTGCATAATACTTTAAAACAATGTGTTGAATCAGCAAGCTACTTATGCTTTTTAATGTGTTTGACTGTACCGAGTCGTTCGGATATTGACTTTTGTGCCACAGTTCCAAAACCAAAATGGCTTTGAAAAAGTCATTACAATGGCATGCCTCTGGGATTTGGAGAGGACTGGTCTCGCCTAATGGAGTGTCCAGAGTGGTACCAGGCAGGCGGGCGACTGCAACAAACAGTGCTGAGAGACCACAGAATGAGCGTTAATGACAGAAGTGCCTGCATCGGTTAGAGGGCATTTCTCCCTTCATCGCTGTCCTCCGGGGAATCTCTGGTTACAACATGAGGATTTCACTGGTGGTGATGCAACTTCCCCTCTTCACAGCATCACAATGTCTGTTTGTCCTGTCAACAATATGTACCGATAAGCTTTCTATATTAACATAACAAAATCTGATCAAAATTAAGTGTATAAGAAAATATATGCCTACTTGGAAAGGCACGATGATGAAAGAAACTTCAGCGCTTAAATTAACAGCCATGTTGAGTGCCATATGTGAAGTTTAATAATCTCATTGGGCAAAGCCTGAAGCCCTGGCCCTTTGAGAGCACTGGGGATCAGCTGTTTTGCATAAGGTAAATGGTTTAAAGCCAAAGAACAACAAGGTTTTGTCTTTTAGACACTTGAACTGCAACAGAAGAAGAAAACAAAATTCCTCCCTGGACAAGATGAGAACATTTTCAAGCGGCATTATAATACAGACAGTTTAAAACACTCAGAATTAAAGTAAAGCTATACTAATGCTTGAAGGCTAATTAAAGTCAAAGCAATTACTAAATCAAAAATGTAATTAAAAGGAGGTCTGACGACACTTTCCCCGTTTCTTTTAGCTCATGGTGAGCTAAAAGAAAGCCACAGATCAAAAACATTGTGAACATGAGCAGCATGAAAACATGTTACAGAGACTTGAATGTTTACTGCTGTAATGTGAAGTATGTTAAAGGACAAGGTTTTGACAAATTCTGAACTATAACGGCATCAATGTGAAAGTAAAATCTACATCAAGCAAATTGTTTTGTGATTTTATTTGAGCTGTTATGTTCCCGTGAGTGCTAATGTGTCTCCAAAGTACTGTTATTGGAGCAGACGTACTATAACGTACACTGTGACAGTATGTAACAGTAAGCACTCTGGTGGTACTATCACAGGGGAATTGCTCGTCCTTCTCAGCTTGCTCAAGTTCACATATGTTGAATAAAACATTTAAGCTTATAAAATTCTGTTTTACACTGAATTGTCTTTTTTATATATTGAGCACAGAAGCGACGATATCCACAAGAGAAAATTAAACATTTTGTTTCATTGAACTAAACCACATTTGGACTTGAATAGCTTTGTTGCATTTGAACAGATGCCTGAGAAATCTACCTCATTATTTTAGGGACAACGTGTTGAGAAATGTTTAGTTATGCTATGTGTTATGACAAGTTGTTTTCAGATGCAACAGAGCATTCACAACACTGGATCCTGCCAATGAGGAGCCGGTGTACAGTAGCAGCACATCAGAAATCTGACAGCACTTAGAGTTGACCTGACAGGCCCAAGGTGTGGGTGTGATGTGCACAAATCAGTAATTTAGAGAAACATCTGCCTCATCTCCCGATATAAATTCTCACTCATGTTGTTCTTGAAGTAACGCAAATCAAGTTAGCCCCACACAACTCTAAGAAGCCCTTTTGGAAGAGGGATTAGATTTGGATTAGCTATGTCAGCACATATATGTCAACTCCAAGTCTACTGTCTCAGATTAATGCTTGTCCTTCCTATCGGATTAGGATTAGGGTTTGGACAATGCAGAAGAAAAGATTAAGGGCCAGAGAGGAAGGCAATTGTCTTATTAACCTCTGAAACAAACCTAACAATGATTATCTCCCTGTAATCTCCTTTCTGATATAGATGGTCTGTAGATTTCAGAGATAGATAGTTTTGCTTTGATTGATAATTTAGTTTTAGATCTGTCCCAGGGATCAGACTTTCACTATTCTTGAAGATTAATACCTTGAGTATTTAAAGAAGCTTCTGCTGCATTGGAAATGTACTTCCTGTGGATGACTCAACTAAATCTAAACTAAATGTTGAACATTTACTGTTCAAATATCGAAACCAAAAATACAAACCCATGCTTTGAAATAGACTTAACATCATGTTTGGCTGTGATGTGCTGCCTGACCTTGAACAAAAGCTTGCTCAGTTCATAACAGAGTAAAAATGTTAGCAATCGAAATATGACAAAGAGAAACAAAAATGTATTTAATTGCTGCAACGTGCATTAAGAAACTAACATGACTGACGTCATATTCTCTGAATGACTCAACAAATTGAACGATGTCTATTTTAGTCCAAAAAAGTACATCAAGACCAGATATATGATGGTAAGACAGTATTAGACCCCTTGATTTTGTGTTTTGTTGGCTAGATTGAGAGATTTATTTTTATATGTCTTTGTACTGTATGCTGAGGAAAACATGTACCTGCCTAATGTCACATAACATGATTAACCCAACAGGGTGATTTTGGAGAACCTGACTAAATTCCTAAATCCTACTCAGCCCACAATCGAGTCAAACGTATAGTGGGTGAATGATTTCTTTAGGCACAGATCAAACATGTTTAACTCAGCTGCCGCATGATTGACATTTTGGCAGAACACAAAGTTTTTCCATTGACATCATAATGAGGCTGCAGTCCTTCCTGTTGCCGGCACCCAAACTTCACATTTCTCCACATTCCTTCTCTAAACCAACCAGTCTGCTGTTGTCTGATGTTTTATTTAGTTTCGCTTTTACTCAGCATCTCTGATTCTATTCCCCAGTGGTAGCTGCCAAGTGGATGTGTGAAGTCGCTTGATGCTCACAGGGCTACCAGGTGTCTGTTTTCCTTGTCCTCCCAACCTTCAAACAACAGCAGCCTCCCTTACAACAGCCTGGAGGGATGTGTGCTAACAGCAATTCCCCAGTTGGGAGCCTAGCAATTACAGCACCCCTCCTCTATCCCTGTAATTGCAAAGGGAGCTGCTTCCTGAGTGATCAGACTGCAAGCCTGCCACCAGGGAGACTGGTTTCATCACCTCTGGCAGCTCCAGGTAAATGAGGTGTTTTGCTGGAGAGTTAAATAAAGGTTGTTCATTAATAGAGTGGGGTGATTCATATCTGGCTGGAACCATAACCTTTTGCTCTGCAGTTAGTGGTGCTGCATGATGGATGGGCTCTGGTGCTTGAGGCAAGTGCACAGACAACCAGTGGTGCCTCCCTAAAACATAACAGAACATATTGTCAGAAAATACTAAATGTTTCTGGAATAAAATCAATTATGTGCAACACACTGTAATTCTGCGATTGAATATTATAACATCAGCAGCGTAATCAGCTCTACAAAGATTGCTTCTGCTTCAGGTCATGGCATAAACACACAAACAGGAAAAAGTACCTCATGTTTACATCCACATGAACACATTCAAACATGGCTTGAAACTTGACCTCACTTCACATTGTGGAGAGTGGAGTGTTAAGTGTCACCCTGGGACATAAAGGAATGCCAGTGTTTTGCATATGTCACTTCTCTTTAAATGAGAAACCTGACACTTTGTTATGCGTTTGTGGGGGTCATGGCAACAAAACCATCTCATTTTTGGGAGCCGGGGCTGAGACAGCTAAAAGTAGTAAACAGCGCTGTGCTAATTAGCCCGTTAGAGCAATAATGTGGAAGATGGTGAATTAGACACAGCAGTACGCCTTTGCCGCTAGGGATCCAGAAATCTGTACAGGTAATGTGGGAGTAGTGCATTAAAAAGTAACACAAGTTCAGCATGTTAAGCAAGTAAAACGATCACACAAACCAGCTAGTGTATTTCTAAAACAACATAAATACAATACAATAATTCTAATATAGTTAAGCCAAAGATGAGAGACGGTTAATGATTTTGGTCAAACATATTTATTTCTTAATTCATAAAAATGACATGACTGCACCTTCTAATCAACCTCTCAGTCAAACCTGCTTCATGTCCATGTTTGTAAAGCAACGCATATAGCAAAATAGTGCCTCAACAACTACGGGGTTGCAGTGCGTCATTGTGGAATGATGTCTGTTAAAATGCTGACATATGTATGTTTAGAAAGGCTGAATAAAACTCAACCATACGTGAAATTCAAATAAGGAGTTTGGGCCCAAAGTTGGTATATTTTTGTCTTCACCTGTCACTGAAAGTAAATTACAAAGATTTTGATAAATGCTTGTTTTTATCAGTTGATGTATCGTGGGCATGATTAACATATCAGTATCACCTTTGGTAAAAAATAAAAATAAAATTAAAACAGGGGGGGGGCGGGGGGTAAAGGATGATCCATGTGAGCCATTTTAGTAAAGATTGATGAATGTGATTAAGCCATATAAATCATTTTCTTTTTGGAAAGAGCAATACATAATTAGACATTATGAAGCTTATGCAGCAGGATTTTGGAAAATAGATAAAAACATCCCACAAGTATTGTGACAAGACCCTCTCGGATCCTTATCAACATTCCTTTGTAGAAACGGTATAAATAGTGGTTAGTTCCAAATAGTGCAGTGGAAATTTATATTATTACATTTACTTGAAGTTGGCTCAAGGGTTAACCATGAACTTACTACCATTAATGGATCCATGTTTTATTACGACACTCAAGAGATCAAGGCAGTGCCATTCCTCAGATCTAATTGACATGATGAGGAGCTATTACTGTATTGATCTACCTGGCAAGTGGCACTGGATCAGCTGAGGCCTGTATCGACCTGACTAAGTGGGTCCACAGACCTCTGAGGGTCAGGCAAATGTAAAGGGGATATTACCAGTTGTTTGTAAAGTTGAATCTCATTCAGCTTAAGGTGAAGCAAAAGTAGCATTCGGGAAAAGTAAAAGAAGGAGAAGTGGTCATCCACATGATGCAGATGAAAGAAAAGGATACTGACCCAGCTTATAATACCCGTAAAACATTGTGCTTTTAGAAGAATGTACTTAATGAGTAATGAGAATTAAAACCTGAACGTAAAGTGTGTGGTAGATCATGAATAAACCTGGTTAGGCAGCTTAGTAAGTTAATATCATAACAATAAATTATCATAAAATAGACTTCTGAAATGTTTACACATCCAACAAATACTGTACATACACTGTATAACAATATCTTCAGAGTGATAAAATTATTAAAAAACACAGACCAGCATGAGTCTGTCATCATAGTTTTCCTCTCAGTCCCATCCAAAGTCATGACCAGTCATCTGGTAAAACTTGCTATTAAAGGGTTCATAAAAGTCCCTTAGACTCTGCACCACCTCTGGGTCAATATTAGGGTGGGTCCTGCCTTTGGTTTTGCCCAAGCAGTGTGGCTTGCTGTTCCCCTCGGGTCTCTTAAGGCAGGGGAAGCCCTTTGCTGGGTTAAAGTGGAAATGCTTCTCTGTGACCACTCTCCTGAGCCCAAGAAAGTCCTGGACGCGAGCCATCTCACCTGCAGGGTCGCTGATCAGACGCTCTCCGCTAACAAACAGCAGCTGCTCCATGGGGAAGAACTGGAGCCAGCGCTCAAGGTGCTTAGCATACATGCCAATTTGAACGGCGCTCCATGTGGTGTCAATCAGACCTGCTGACATGTTCTTAAAGGTCAGGCTCTCGAAAGAGGGGATGTCCGGCTTCTTGGACCGAGTCTGGGTGTAGTCTGAAATAGCCCTCGTGACGGGATCCCGGACGACTACAATCAGCTTTGTGTCTTTAGACATGGTGTAGATTCGAGCAGGGACCTCCTTGGTGACATAGTAGCTGGGGGTCTTCTCCATGGTCAGCTGGCCTTCTGATGACTTGGGCATCAATTCCCTGCAAAGGACACAAACACACTGATTTACATTTGCGCTTCAGGCACTCTATATGGCACAAAAAAACAACTCTGTGCCATTGTACGACAACTTTCAAATGCTCCCCTACAGGAAAATAAGATTAACATTGACGCAGTAGCTCTACGGCAGGTTTAAAGAACTGTCAGGCAGGAGCAAGTCAATCATCATCAAGACAACAATTGTGGACATCGTGAGCAATATGAACAGAACCTAAAGTGACAGCAACTGTTAAGTAGAGCAGGGGTCCTATGAATCATCTGTGATTGCGTGTGAATACAATACACAGTTCATGACATGTTCTAAATGCAAACCCTAAAAGGAAGACAATCATCTCCTGCTGCTGCATTTAATCTACCTTAAGACCTCAATCCTCTTTCAAACCCCACAATCCTCACATTGAAATATTGTGCACCTTCATTACATTGTACAAAGGGTGGTTTAACTGTGAATAGGCAGTATTATGCTTCTTAATGTCATGCAGAGACAGATGACTATGGCTGCACCTTTCTCCTCATATGTGTCAGTAATTTTGTGCAAAATGTGAATATCTGGAAAAAGCTTGCATTCCTTAGGAGAAAATGCTAAGCTTGGTAGCTGTCTGTTCCCATAAATGCATATTCTTCTTGACCCTGGATGGCTCTGGTTGATCATAATATAGCCTGTTAACTGCAGCCTTGACTGGATAATGGCTAAAGTGAGCCAAGGGGGATTAGGGCTAAGCCAAACACACTAGAGCATTAGAGGCTGGTTGGCTGGTTGGGTGGCTGGCTTGTTTCTGGAAAGAGAAGGAGAGAGAGATACGTGGCCACGACAATGAGAGTAAGTATTTAATCCATGTAGAAATACAAGCGATGGACGCAATATAACAAGTTGTACAGCTGAGGGAAACCCAACACAGTTATATTTTGTGAGACCGTGTCAGAGCGGTGTTCATTCAACTCTAAGTAACTTTTTATGGGTGAAAGTTTTTACTACAACAGTGTAATCTGATTTAACAACACCACGGACTTCAGACCAAACAAGTACAAACATGTACCATTTTAAACTTAACAATTGGTAGTGTTTATTGCCAGGTTATTGTATTTGTTTGTGTATTAACCTTTTTACAGTATAAACCCAGTTAAATAAAACCATGAACTCTTCACCAGCTATGAACGCTTTGCCACTTTGAGTAATACATGTAACTGGCTGTTATAAGTGTAAAAACACTGTGTAAAAATACACAATGTATTTCTCATTTAGGTGGATTGGAGAGGATCTCAGTATCCTCTTGGGGACTGATGGGCATGAACACAACATCACTCCATGGCTTATATGTTTTCTAGTCCCAAATAGTATAAGAAAAGGAGATTCACACACTCTGCTCTTGCATTCAAGAGATTTATTTATATACTACATCAAACTAACACTCTGGTCACTGCAATTCCTCATCAAAGTTTTATATCTCACACTGGTTCAACAAATGTGTTGAATGCAAGAGATATCTGGGAGGATGGAAATATATATGCCATAATGCGACATCATGTGTTCACAAGCATCAGCACACAAACATACTTCATGTTAGTTTAAGTCAGTCAAAATCATCAATTATTACAGTATGCGGTAATATCCTCATGTTTTGATTATAAGCGGTTGATCTAAATCGAACCACAGGAAAGCAGAGGAGCTACATCATTAAAGTGATTACAATAATTTCCAACCATCTGTTGGTACACGCACAAGGAGCTTCAATATCCCTCTCTAAACCCAGCAGCTTTCATCTTAAGAATGTATGTCGTTGAAACGAGCAGAAAATGGACTGCAAGATTTTGCTGTGCAGAGCACTGGGAAAAAGCTTCAGTGATTATGGGAAAAGTAGGCATCACCCATACCTCATTAGTGCCATACAAACACACCGTTTCATCACCTAATGTCCCCTGCTCAGTCCTTTTTTTTCTATGGAGATCCCAAGGTCTTACACATTTGTTCCACTTTTCATTCCCTGGGAGCCTTAGACACCATTGTATGTGGTGGAAAAAACACAAACCTAATCAAGGTAAAAGGTATGAGAGACACAAACAACTCTATCAAATGCCCCTGCAATTATCTTCTGCATCTCTAGGATACACACAAGCGGAGCGCTGTAGGCCTTTCTTGGGGCCCCAAAGGAAACAAAAACTTACTACCAATCAAACTTTCCACCCAGTCCCCGAGCAAAACAATTTGTGTGAGACGTACATGCATTATTCATCTTAGCAGAGATAGAGCAGGGGAGAGTATATCTGACTGAGCATAGAGTGAGAGAGTTGCCTTAGGGGGGCAGATGTAGCAAGCTTTCACAATTTGTTCTGCTTAATAAACAATGTCGCCTGGAACCAATAGGTTTCGGTGCATCCTCATCTACCAATCAGCCATGCAAAGGCATCATCATTCAGCTTCAAGACAATTAAGAAGTCCTCTCTCTAGAATTGAGCCACGTTGGCTTTTACCCCTTCGTGAATTTTGCATGTTTGACTTCATAAAGCTAAAAACACTGCTTTACTTTAAAAGTTAAATTTTTGGCTGTAAATGTATTTTCTAAGTTGTAAAGCAAGGAGGCTGATCTTTAAAGAGTTTCTACCTATAACTGGTGCGCAAAAAATACATCTATATTGATGCTTGCGTATACACATAAAGATCCTATGCCCTTTAACCTGTCATGTTGAACTTGTAAGAGAACAGCAGGGCTGAGAGGATAACAGAGGGAGGCAGAGAGGAAGACTGTTAAGAGAATGAGATAAAGCAAGAGAGGAAGGATTGGAAGGAGTAAAGAGAGGATTAGATGGAATCAGGTGCACTGTTGGATGAAGGAGACTGCATAGACCGACCTCCCTGACCCAGAAGACTAAGTCTAAATTTGAAGTCACAGGTCGCTTTAGATGCTCTGTCTGCATTTTCCTGCAGCAAGTGGCACAAGATATATCACCCTACAGACAGATCTTAGTCCAGGAGTTGCATGTTACATAATTTGCCTGTGTTTTGTCTGCTTGGCAGCCACATGTGTCCATTAAACTGGCTGCTGGGGAAAGCCAATGCCTTGTTTACATTCACTGCTATCATAAAGCAGGTTCAAAGGTAGGAATTTACAACATTGCTACGTGCGTCTTCGTGACCGGCTGCTGGATGATGCCCCTTAGTAATGAGTTCACCAAAGTAAGGAACAAGTAAGGTGCAGAAAACTCCGACAAGACATTCCTTTTTTTTGTTTCCTATGGTATTCCACTTGACTGACTCTTATTGCCATCTATATTTCAGCTTTTCAGACCACTGACAAGGGACTGCTCCAGAAACAGACCATCAGCATTATCTAATGTCAGGATGGGTTGAGCTACTGTGGGAATCATTCCTCTTCTCAAAGACAAAATGAGAGGTGGTGGTATGCAGCCACTTATAATAATCAGACCAATATACTGTGAGGTGAGTTCCAGACAGAAATCAAAGAGGAAAGCATCTTTAGGGAAGGTGCTCTTTGGACATTGCAGCCCATCTTATCATGAGTGTGAAAGCCGTCGTCATCACGCTTTACACTCTTATGACGTTGAACAGCATTCAGTATCTCACCAGCATTCCTGAACAACAATGATAGTGCAGAGAATGTCTTTTTCCCATCCTCCATTATTACTGTCAGTATGCAGAACTCAAGGCCACCTGGCTGTCTGATGGAGACAGGCCTAATTTTCAAGAGAGGAGGAGGAGAAGAAGGAGGAACAGTACATGAGCCATTCTGGCTTCCCTCACACATCTGTCAGCCTTGCATTAACACATAACTATTCTGACAGTCAGTTGTTTATAGAACCAGCAGGCACTTTTTATTATGGTGGTGGGAGTAACATAAACCAACAATGCTAAACCAAGCCCATTGGATGTTTTTTATGCTGAACAGTCATCAGAGTTGGTATCAATCAATATGTATGGATGGTTTGTACTGCTTTAAATACTGCATTAACATATACCTATATTCAGAGAACCTTTGGAGATACTTCGCCAAATAGAGCCAAGAGTGTGATCCAACAAAATCGAGAAAGTCTCAGTGAAATGTGTTTCACTGTGAACAGGTTGTTTTTGTGAGTTTCTGTTAACTAATCCACAGATGTGACTGACTTTAAAGACAAAATAAAAGAAACAACCTACATAAATGTAGGTTTTTTACTTTATATGAGCCAGAATGTGTTAGCCTGACCAGGAACATATGAGGAGATAATCAACACAATTTCACACCAAAGTCTATTAACAGGTCTTGGAGTTCTAATATGCATGTGCAAAAATTATTTGAAGCCTTTTGCTACTCCAGGGAAAGATGCGTGAAAGCAGATAAATTGCAGCATCAGTTGGGGCTAAAGACTACACGTTTGAAAATGTAATGTAAATTAAATCTGTGGGCGAGGAGTGAGAAAAAAGGTTTAAAAATTCTAAATGTGTGCGAGAAAGTGATTTCAGAGAAAAGCCGAAAGTCATCAGCCAGCAGCTAAAGCAACTAATGTACCAGTGATAATAAAGACGTGTATAAAGCCAACAACACTAACCAATATCATCAAGTGAGCTTTGGTAAAGTTTCTTAAAAAGAAATGGTGGAGGAACAAAGGAACAGAAACTGCCTTCAGAGAAAAACTGAAAGAAACAGCTATAGCCAAGAAAACCTAAAGAGCGGGGACTTATAGTGTCCATTACATTGTTGGCTATATTCTCATACTAATATGAGCAAACAATGTCATGCTAATACATTAGAAAAGAACAAAAATTGCAACGGGGAGTGACAGAATGAAGCATTGCAAAGTCATACTGGGTGCTATCGGATCAGTTAAAAAACAGTAATATAAAAATGCACTAAAATGCAATAAAAATGCACATTCAGCTAATATTGGGTGTATTTGAAACATTTTCCCAAATCCCATTTTTTGAATGTAGTGTATATTGCCAACTTATGTGGTGGTTGGTACAATTAGATAATTCCCCACAGATGCTCGCTGGTCTGAGAGGATCAGCAAAAACCAAACAAGACTTCAAAGAAGCAAAACAAAGATGGCTGAGGCAGATTGGTGCTTTCTAAAGTTGCTCTGACTTGCTGTCAGGGAGTCTCTGCAGTGGAGAGAAAGACAGAGGCAGGAAACAACACATTTTCTGTGAAGATACTACAAAAGACAGAGATGACGAAATCAACAACTAAAGGCGATATAATATATATATATAATGGAGTGAACTTGTTTTGTTTTGGTGTTTCCAAAGTACTGTAATATGTGCTGTGCTTTTACAAATTGCCTCAAGATAAAGCCCAGGGGGTTGTTGCAGCAAATTCAATTTTCAATCTCAAGAATAGGCAGGGGAGGTGCACATTACCAGTATTGACAATCTAGTGAACTTATTCTAGGAATGCTAACATCATTGTAGTCTATCAGATGGAACAATCTGATGGAGTCTGGTTTGCTTTTTGAAGGACATTGAGTTTTAAAGTACGAGGTTTTATGGTTTGTGGGAAAATGTTAGGAATGTTCGAAGCAACAGCTAGCATATGTGAATTGTTTCTTTGAAGCATCTCATTATCAACGCAGTTTTCCCTTCTTTTCCTGTCAGTGTGCTGACGCATTAGTTTAAGCTGGGGGATACCTATATCAAGAGCTCTCTCACTTACACCAATACCCCCGTGTCCTTGCACAGAGCTAAAACTGTTGAGTAAGCAAAATGCCACCAGTGGACTCAAATGAACTGACTCTTGGGAAACACAACTTTCACAGAGATCTCTGAAAGTCAACTTTCAGCCTATAAAGTTTAACTGTAGTGTTTGAGTCTTTTCTTGGGCAGGTTCCAATGAATGCTCTCTCTGATGAACTCCTGCTGGGCTTCGTCAAAGGGCACTTTCACCCTTCTGAGCACATTTGCATACAAAGTGAAGGCAGAGAAAACATGTTTCACACTAATTGTCTGCTCTTTTATTGTCAGGGTTAATGCAAACCTCAGGGGTTCTTCAGCATCCCCTTTCATTGAGCTCCATAATACTGTTGCGCTTTCTAAAGACTCACTTTAAATTTACTGCCCTCTATCTGCCACTGGCCTGCAGTAAGCTTCCCTGGGGCTCTGAGGAGGATTAGGCCGTCTTCTCTGACGCCCTCAGAGAGTTAGTAAGAAGGCAGCTCATTGTTCTATATATGGAGCCTCAAGAGGAAAAACACAATTTCAGCAATTAATTCACACGTACTGTATAGAACACAGAAGACCTTTGAGCATGAATTCAGTATATGAGTAGTTAACCTGCCAAGATAAGACATATGGGAGGAAGTTGGGATGCTGCTTAAAGGAGGAGCCAATGAGTTGTCTTCTGTGCTCTGTGTCACTAAGCGTGCACAATTGTCTGCCCGCTTTTCTGCCTATGGGTGAAAATATGCTCTATATTGTGGTTGCCGTCCTATTGTGTGGGGGCCTCTCCTGTATGTGGGGCTCCGGCAGGGTGGACACAGCAGACCTCCTCCAGGATGGACACACCAATCACAGCAGATAATGGTGTGGGTACAACTCAATGCCACCACAGGAGCTGATAAGCCCACCCAGTGGACTGTTCCTCTCCCCAAGCTACTGAACACCATTAGTCTGGGGGCAATGAAGTAAAACATATGGGGAACCAAATCAACACCTGTTTGTCAGGTCAGAAGTAAGTCTTAAAGATACGCTGAGAGCATGATGAGAATGGGCTTCAAAGGGGTGTGCCAAACAGCTATAGCATCATCTTAAAATGCTAATTTAATAAGTCGACAAGTGGGCAGAGTGATGTGCAACAACGATGTGCTCCACCACCAAGCCAGGCGAGGGGTTTTCTGAGCTCCACTAAATGATCATTAAGGGTTGACTCGATGTCATGGTGCTCTGCTGTATGGGGTCAATCTGTGGCACAGTGCTCTCACTGTGACAACTCAAGCGAAGTTGTTTTAATTAGCCAGATCATGTCCCAAGATGAAACAGTTTCTCACATCCACTAGCTGCAGTTGCCACTGTGAACAAGTAGCTGGCATGTCTCAATTATATACAACTGCTTCTATGACTACCACTTTCATAACATTTCATGTAATACACCTTTAATGACAGCTTCTCCTTCTTTTTATAATTTAACTCATTAACTGCATGCATTGCCCAGCGATGCTTCACTTGCGGATTGTAAAAACAGCAGGAAGACTTAGAGCAATAATTCAACAATCTTCAAGAATAGGACGGTTTCAATTTGTTTGTGTTGCTCAATCTGTCGAGATGGACAAAAGACCACTCTTCACAGACTGATCATCCAAAAATGTCCTAAACCTGTCCGGAAATTCTTATAGGAGCTTAAGCAATCCTTTGAACAATGCTTCACTTCCCCTATTGTAGCTTTATAGACCCAGCTTTGAAACAGTGTGTAGATCCTTTGACATTTCCGGTTAATCCCTCGGCTCAGTCAAATGGACACTTGAAGCAGCAGTATCTCTTATTATCTCTTATTAACAATGTGGTTGCTCTGATGTAAAACATTGAATGCTTAAACCATTTCCAGGAACATTTCAGGTACATAAAAGATCAATAATTTCCACGAATAAAGCGTGTTTGTCATGTTTTTCCACTAAGAGTAGCAAGTTGTGTAATTGTGCAGCTGAGTCAATAGTAAAGAGGTTGCATATTAAGATGTGGGGTATGGTACAAGGACAACAGTTGCCATGGCAGAGAATACAATAAAAATGTTATGTTACACAATGTTGAAGGCGGACTCAAATCCCTCATCTCTGCCTCTGACATTGATGTATATTTGGATTGAAGATCAAAACAAATTGCTGCCACAGAATCAATACCCTGGATCTCATAATCTTGAATCACGCTCCCGGCTGCTCAAGGATGACGGCATGATGTAACTTGCTTACTCCCAACCGTAAACCAAGGGCTGTTTCTTTGAACTGCATCCAGAATTTGGGTCAAATTGTAAATAGAACATCTGCTCTATGTTTTTTTCTACCTGGTGCCCTATTCTTGTCATAAAGCCATTGCATGTCCAGATCCATAAAAATGTCCAGGAGCTCAGAGTGAAGGTCACGCAAACAAGCAGAAAATCAATTGTGTTTTGTAAATGAACATGTACTGAGAAGAGTTGCCTAGACAA
This sequence comes from Nannoperca australis, assembly GCA_036023655.1. Lineage (NCBI taxonomy): Eukaryota > Metazoa > Chordata > Actinopteri > Centrarchiformes > Percichthyidae > Nannoperca > Nannoperca australis. The sequence continues at coordinate 361 of JAVQJD010060049.1, read as the reverse complement.
ACAGAAAGTTTTAGATTTACTTAAGTGGTAACATAGTGTTGAACCCTATTTGAGTACTAGGGCATAGAGGTTTGATTGCACCTGTAGATGTTGTGCACCATCTAAAATTGACTTGTCCTGCTTGGCATAATGGGCTTAATTACAGGTTGTAGGGAGTTCTACATAATGCTATCACTTGAGGTCAGGCTTATCACCTTATCAGTAGTGTTTCGACTGAGTTTCAGTTTCATTTTTTCTATCAATAGAAATATACACTACCGTTCAAAAGTTTGGGGTCACATTGAAATGTCCTTATTTTTGAAGGAAAAGCACTGTACTTTTCAATGAAGATGACTTTAAACTAGTCTTAACTTTAAAGAAA
>JAVQJD010060038.1:0-22621 GCA_036023655.1 Nannoperca australis | reverse complement strand
AAAGTTAAGACTAGTTTAAAGTCATCTTCATTGAAAAGTACAGTGCTTTTCCTTCAAAAATAAGGACATTTCAATGTGACCCCAAACTTTTGAACGGTAGTGTATATATATATAAAATCAATACTAGCCAAACACATGGCAATCCTTATATCAATAACACTAAAGATTATAAAGACAGAGAAAGCAGTGCACAATCTCAGCTTTCTTATACCTGAGAGGTTGTCTTCTTGCGTGCTGTAAGTTAACCTGTACACCCTCAGGGCATGAAGACAAATTGTTAGTCAGGAAACAGATTTGATGGTATTTAGGTCAGTATGTGGTTTAGCCTGTCTCTAATGGCTTGCAATCTCACTGTGCACTATGGCTTTTCAGAGCTCGAGCTGTTTGAGCCCAACACTGGTGGAACGCCCCAGAGCCAGGGTATCTACAGTAACTTGTGTACAGTGTGAGTAACAGCCTGCTCCTTGGACAGATACTGAACAAGGTGACTTACTAAGTTTATGATAATGGTACAACCCCAATGACCAGCGGCTTACAATCTGTCCTTGTAGTTACAGGAAAGGGTGGTATAGTTGTTGATTGCTAACAAAATAATGTTGTATTTTTAACTTTTTATATTTGTTCAAATGAAGAGGTGCTCAAATTTGACCAGTGTCCTATAGCAGATTACCAGTTACCTGAATATAAACAAAACTCCTTGGTATCACATATCAACTTCAGGATACAAAGGCTAGTGGAACACAGGCTGATTGGGGTAGGACTTCAGCTGTCAATAATGTTTTGCAAAAAACTAAACAAAAAGAAAACCCAGAAACCATTACCCACCTTGTTGATCCAGGTGGTCACTGCGTCCTCTGTGTCATAAGGTGTTTCCACCTCAGGGTCGCGGGATGAATACTGGCGAATGCAGGCCATCACCTTCTCCGCGCTCACCGTCTCCACTGTGTACGCCATCATCAGGGTGTCGATCATTGCCAGGTGAGCACTCTGGGAGAGGACACAGTAAGAGAAAGATTTAGAGGGTGAGAATGTAGTTGTCAGACTACCAGAAAATCAGATTTTTGATAACAGACAAACAGATGCATAAAAACCATGCATTTCCTGCACGGTACTGATTGCAAACAAAGCCAAATGTAAAATGTTACAGAGATATGCACAAGCCAAGAAGTGCATGAGCCAGATTGCAAATATGTATCCGAACAGGTTAAAATAGCCACTTAATTCTAAAAACTGAAAATGAAAGATGCAGTCTGCAACAGGGAGACAGCAAAATATGTGTAAAAAATCTCCTAATTCAATTTTCAGCAAAAAAAGTTGTCCCAGTTTCTACCAATTTTTGCTAAAATGACATCATAACATTAGCATAAAACTGCAGGTGAGTGCGGAGCAAGGGATTGAAAGTGCTGTGATTTATAGGATTGGAACGGGCCTCCAAATCCTCCACTGTGCTGCAAATCTGAAACTCTGTCTTCAGTCGAATGTTCCCTCGTGGCTGTTGCCCTGGAAACAAGTGCATTCATCCCTGGTTACAAGACCCAGTTTGCTCCATAGATATGGTTTGCTCGCAGTGACTGCTAGCCTTTCAGAAGCCTGAATAAGACATCTTACTGACAGATTCTTGGACACATAATCATGAACTTCTTCCTACAATGTCCCAACAGTGTGTAACTGTGCACTTTTTAAATTGATAATTGATTAAATGTTTTATTAACTTAAGTGTCCTACGCTTCAAGACTTGGTTCATTCAGTTCTGTGCTATCAATCAGTTTGTAAGTATATCAGTTAATTTAAGGCTCAGACTTCAATGTGTTGTTTCAGTCTCTTATCTGACTTTTAAAGGGAACACGAAACCGAACAAGGAAAGGTTTGTTACCAGTTACACACTGCAATATGCAAATACACAATCATTTTTAGTATTTAGTATGCAAAGCTAATAGAGCAGTAAGTGTATGAGGACTTATGACATACCTCTATCAGGTTATTTAAAGATTGAAAAAGAAGGAACAAGGAATTTACAAAAAATTAAATTGTGAGTATAATGTCCATTTTTCTGTTTTCTGTCTGAATGGTATTAGTATTAGTTAGGAGTAAGTAATTGGGAACTCAAAGATTCAATATCCGTGAAATTTCAGGATCTCAGATTCAAAGCCACAGGTCAGCAAGTTGTTAACAATAACTGGGGACTATCCTTAAGAAGAACAGCATTGGAGGTTCGTTTAAATAGCTTAAAACACACAATGTGTACATTCAATGCCAAAGCAAGAACAATTGTTACGTTGTCATACTGCAGCGAGGGTTTGCTTTTAAAATTTGCTACCTAATTAGCCCATGCTAACTAGCTACGTAACGTCATGAAACAGAGGGTATGCTACAGAAGGCTAGTAAATATATATAAAGATAACAAAGAGTCACTTACAATTTGCATAAAACGTGTACTGTACAGAGAAAATAGTCCTATTAATGCTCATATTCAAGGTACTGTTCTGACAATAAATCATGCATCCTTTGCAATGTGGGTGGCAATCTCAGTTTAATGTGGAAAATCTTAACGTAAAATATGACATTGTCTTTACTGCACCATGGTGATATGAGTAAGGCCTGTGTAAACGCTGTAATCTATGTACTGTAGTTCTTGTCATCTATTAGTTTATATGGTCTTGTGTGTACATCACACACTACCCGGCAATCAAACCACCAAATATTTATACTTGGGCAGCAGCTTTTCCATTCCAATTAAATTAGCCCCAAAGTTAAAGTGGCCCCTTGAAGATTCACAACGACGCCGTGCACCACAGAGTCACAGAAAAGGAACAGGACGTATTAAAAACATCACTTGAAGGGTTTGTGGTGAAATGTATTCTCATTGTGTGACTCAAGAAAAACACTGTTGTAGTGAGCTTTTGTGTGATGACAGCTGGAAAAACAATGACACATAGATGCTGAAGACGTGTTCTTTACCTAAAATATAGCATGACACAGTGATATTTGACAAGAATGGCTGGCAAGTGAGCAACTATAAGTGCATTTTAGCTCTGAAATGAATTTGCTGTGTGACATCCCATTAGCTTAAGGTCCGTTATCTCTGATCTGGCAACTAAGGAGCAAACCAATCCCATTTAATAATACGCTGCCGAGATGCTTCCTATTGGCCTTCGTTTAGCCTGTCCAAACATTGTAAAACATTATCCGAGAGACACACAAACAACCAAATGAACACACATACACATCCTGTTATTGGTTTACAGAGCACAGTTACAAATCAGCCCTGTATTCCCCACAACAAATGTTCAACTCCAGGCAAGACCAATTTTAAAAAGGCCAAGGGACTCGTGTCATTCCTCAAAGGCCTCTTTTCTCTCCTGTTTCCTTCCTTCTGCTGAGCAATTTGAGGATATTGATTTGGATCTGCTGTGGTCTGGTAAGATAAAATGGAGGGAGAACTGATCTTGTTTACTAGACCACAGCCCCGCAATCCCCTATTATATTGAATAACACCAGGCCGCGGTGTAAGAGGATGAGGCTATAAGACCACATGCTCAATACAGGATTCGGGTGTTTTTGTTTTTTCATGCAACTTCTTACAGCACTTATCAGTAGTTTGGAAAACCTTTGTGTTTGTGTAAACCTTTTTGAGACAATGCTTAAAGTGTGAAAGCCACTGTCTCATTCTCCCTGTGCAAACTCCACCAGTTGAAAAACGTCAATTAATGGACGACGAGAGAAGAGGAGAAGAAGCAGGACCCACCACAAAGATGATGAAAAGTGATGCAGACGAAAGGAGACACTTTACAGAGAGTCAGGCAAGTACAACTACTCTGTCAGTTGTTAGGATTCTAGAAACAAAGTACAATTAGATCATAATTTATGAACGCTAGTATTGGTGGAAAGAACTTTTAATTGATTAATTATATTCCCCTTGCAGTTTTCAAACGATGACGATATTTTAACATCAGTTTTGCTGTCTCTTTACACAGCCTCACAGATGCATCATGGTGTTGAAGAACTCATCTATGAGTCACGCTGACGGGTGTAATGAGTTTGATTCTTGAGATCAGAAGGGAAAAGCGTTTCAGCTGCAGATACGTTGACATGAACTTGAAAGCGATGACTTGCTGCAGATACGTTGCAGATACAAACATGGGTTTCTGAAGGCTGATGGAGAGGCTGACATTTCTGCACGTCCATTTTGATGCCCCAACTTTGACAAATCTTTATTATTCATTCATTATTCATTCATTCCTCATTATTCAGCATGTCAAGCTTTATGGCATGATAGAAAGTCCTAAGGCTAAAATGGCGCACAAGACACTGAAACTCCTCACTAATACCATCTGTGATAGCAGTGGTGCTGTGCAAATGTATTACACGGCTTCCAACCTGATCCGTTACTGTTCGGTTGTTATAGGTGAGTCTTTAAGTAAACAATATGCAATATCATATGTATATCAACAGTGATAAATTGATACATAGCCATCAGTTTATCAGCTGACCCTATAATAGAGCTTCTATGAGTCCTTGTTGCATCAAAATAGATTTAGATAGTCTCATTTCTGAATAAATGTGAAATATGCCCTTTTTAAAAGGTCCTCTGCACTCAGTGCTCACGAAGCATACTATATATTATATAGCAGACAGTGTGCTGCAGCTGAACGAGTTCTGCGTAACAGTTGCAGTACTGTATAACGCTCACATAAACGGACAGTCAGTGAAGGATCAGCTGACCATGTGTAAATGTCAGATGAAAGCTAGAAGGAAGAAGAAATACTGCAGTAACTGGTTGGATGCAGAACCGTAGCGGTGGTTAGATGGAAAGAAATGAAGAGAAGAAGGTAGATTTTTTTCACTGCCCAGAGAAAGGGTTAACATTTCGCAGCGGATCTGCCTGTCGTTTGCAATAAAGCCGTCTCCTCTGTGATGTCCCACTACGCTACGTTTTCTAACCTTTAGATTTGCTGAGCACATATGCTTTCCTTCACATTCACACAGTTGCACACATCAATGCCTTGGAGCTGCCCAGCGTAACCTCTGTCTTCCACTGTTGGCCACTGAGCAGCTCCACTGGAGCGTTCAGGGATCAAATGCCTTGCTTTGGGGTATCCAGACAACTGCAAGAGAGGAAAATGTTGCTAATTCACGACATTTGAATATTTTCCCAGGATTCAAAATGGTGACTTCCTGATTATAAGACTTGGACCGCCCAAGATAATACCTTTATCATGTGCTGCTTATGAAAACTATACTAATGTTTAGTTATTTTAATCACACTTAAATGAATGAATTGCATGCAGTCGTGGGCCAGTCCGTAGACACAAAGACAAACACACACAAACAAGGCATTTTTTGCTTTCTCATCTAAGCTGATTACGTCTATAAATCTTGTTTTGATTTCTCGTGAGGTAAGAAGATGCTCCTTCACGGTCAATATCCTATTTTTATTGTACTGCTACATCGCTAGCTCTCTGTATTTCCACCCGGGGAGATACTGTTCCATCTTTAATATGGCTTATTGGTGAAAGAGGAGAAATGAAAATCCACCGTAGAAGCCTGATTTAACATCGCACAAAGGAAGTGCAAAAACAAACCGCGGCGACCTACAAAAAACAGTGTGTGATGTATTTCACCCCACCGCTGTGTGTCTGTTGTACAAAAACTAAAATCTCTATTGTCAGAGCTCTGAGCTGCTTGTTGTGGCCTGACCCAGGCAGATGCACAATACTTTACTACCTCACCACTACAGTAAAGGATCTGTGAAAACATTTTTTCTGTGAAATCATTAGAATCCACTGCAAAATGATCTGAATTGATGTAATGAATACAGTAATGTCTTAACCACAACTCACGGTAAAAGCTTCAAGGGGCTGCGACAGGTCATGGCTAACATGGCTATATTGATAATTTATGATCAAGTTTTTAAAGAAACTTCCATTAGAAAAGTGGGAGAAGAACCATAAAGTGAACAAACCTAAATCACCAAACTCCTCAGATTCTCCTCCTGAGGAAACACACACACACACACACACATACAGAGAGAGAGTGAATCGACGGAGCTCAGGGGTGATGTCATATTCTGCTTTTAGTATTACGGCTCTCCTGTCCCAGGCCCAGAGGTTCCATGCTGGACATTGTGTCCAAAATTCGAATCTGTCTAGCTTCAGGAAACTTCACGCCAACTAAGCTGGACATGGAAAAGCTCTCTGCTGTACTTCTCTTCGCTCTCTAGTGAAGGTAACCACATGTACTGTAAAGTTTTGCAACAATGCAAAAAAAGGTTTTAATCTCTCAAAATTACATTTTCAGAAATAGAGGTGAAATTCAAACTGAGTTGTACTGAACACAACTAACTGAATCGTGACTGTTATCAACAGGTAATGCATTTTGCCTAAACTGTTTGAAGGACACAGAACTGCATTTTGAATTTTGGACAAATTCTCCCACAATTATGAAAAATCCAATCTCGTCCTTCCTTTTTGAATGGAGATAGCATAACTCCTTTAAAAGCTTACCCAATTGTGAGCAGAAATAAAACTGCTCTCACACACCATTGCGTACACTTTTGGATGCAACAAATACCAACTGTGAGGTCTGGCGTCAGTTGTGGGAAATGTGCTTTTAAGCAGCGTACCTTCCCCCTCCATATGCTCCAAACCCAACCCAGCAATTATATGGAAACCTCAAAGCTAACCTTAGAACACTATCTGGGGACAGGATCGTGGCTACCAGCCAGTGTTGACCTATCCTGGAGATACGCCTGCACTCCAAATTCTCCCTTCATGTTTGAAAAGGCTCTCTGAGTTAAAACTGAGCGTTTGACTTAATGTAAAAGGGAAATACCGCCCGTTTTATATAAACATGATGTCAATTTAGCTGACGAAATCTCTGTGCGATGCAGATCGGATTTCCAAGTCCCACAGAAGTGACCACAGAAGGTCTGACCACACATTTGTTATCAGCTAAATCTGGTACAATGTCTTTGTTTTCTCTTCATGACATAGTCCCCATTTCACACTGCATACATGACCATCGTAAAACTGGGTCTTCAACAAAGCAGAGCACAGTGCTGCAGATTATCTGCAGAGCGTTGCCAGATTATACCAGTTACTAGTTCAGCATTGCCATTCTCTGTCTGGCTGCATAGTGACTGTGCCAAACATCTACTTAAGTGGAGAGAATTGTATTCTATATACTTAGTTATTGTGTGTTTCTATGAACACTTTTATGCAATGGATTGTTCTTTGATGGAAGTCAATTAATGTAAATTATGAACCCATTATTGACATATTATTGTGTTGCACTCTGAACATTTCAAAACCATGTTGATGTTTAATTCACATTTGTATCAAAATTGCTATTAAAACGCACGCAATAGTATGACCAAGAATAGTGCTTGTTTAATTTAATCTCGTAAAATAGGATTCCTGTATTAAAGCTCTGCACATGGCCAAACCTGTAGCAGCATAAATTCATTACAGATTAAGTGCTATTACAGCCTCACCAATCCTTGCATTTGTAATGTCAAGGGAACACGCAGGTGAATATTTTAAGCGCTATAGTGTGAGAATGATTTGTCACAAAATCCCCTGCTCTAAATTCTAAAGAGAAAATTACACAGATTTTCTCTATTAGTTTAATAAGCTTACTGAGCCTTTACACCAGATCAGAAGATGTAGCATTTAATCCCAACATGGCTCACAATCTGCACTGAAATTCGACTTTCTATTTGTTCATGCATGATTGCTGCACAGGCTTCTCACGCTGTAAAGAAAAATAGCAATAGAGAATAATACTTCTTGAGGCTGCGATACAGTAGAATCAATAAAAGTCTGGCTCCTCACCTGCGGTCAACTTGCCTTGGGTAAAACTACAACGAGCGGTATCCTCTATGAACAAAGCTCAGAGGCTCACAGAATCTCCACCGTTTTATCAGTTACTACCATTTCTGCATACTAGATTGACAAATCGAAATGAACAAGGTTTTTTTTGTCAGTGCAAAAGACGAAACACATTCACATACTGAGTTTACTGACCTGTGTTGTATCAGCCGATATGGAACATTAGCTTGTTTGCATCTCTGCACTGTTCAAGGGCTTATGCTCCTGTGTTCAGGGTTGAGTGCAGTGAAGCGTCCCTAAGATGCTTGAACCCTCATCGTGTGGGTTTTTATTTGCAGATAAAAAAAAAGCAATATCTTAAATCTTAAACAAACAAAACACATCAGCCTGAAACACAATCAAACTCAGAAAGATGCTCGGGGCATCACATGACATCACATTATGCGCTTGCTGCCTACCCATCCATATTGTGCTGCCTGGGACTCGCCGCCAGCATTAAGCATAACATACTGGCTGTGACTTTGCAGAAGCCCATGAGGATGGAAAGTACTTGAATGGGCTTCCCTTCCACCCGGGTGCTTCAGCTCTTCTTTGTTCGTAAGATCGAGGACAGAATGAAGCCAGAGGAAGCTAGTTTGATGTTAAGAAGTATTTTTTTATCTGCCTGGCACTCAGGTTAGCTTTCTGTACTTCACCTTATGTCTGTGTGGATGTGCGTCTTTGTGTGTGAGGCAGTGTCTTAGAAATGCCGTGTGCCTGCTTGTAGGAATGCAGCATTTCAGTATTCTCTGCCTTAGAACGTGGCAGTGTTCATACCTGCACACACACACACACACACACACACACACACACACAAGCACACACTGTTCATACGACATATGCAAGAATAAGCACCCCCACTCCTGCACCCACCTACACACACACACACACAAACACACACACCCTGCGTACTGGAGTGTAACCATGGAAACGAAGTGCCTGCCCAATAGGGGTGTGATGGAGGCAGCAGAAGAGAGGGAGACTAACAGGAGGAAGTGCATTCACCTCTATTCATCCATGTAATACACGAGTTGATGAATCAATCTGTCACACAGACACTTTTTATCAATATAGAATGTTGAATATCAATATAATATATTTTTTTGTTAAAATGTACATGTAGTGATTGTTTAGATACTAACTAAGATATTAGAAATCACGGATGAATATAGACTGATGCTTACATTCATCTTACTTCATTAAAACTGCAGACTGGAGCACAATGCTTTTGTTTGGTAGTGGTAATATAACATTTTATTTCCAGCAACACGTCACATATTTATTTAGTTCTTTGTTTTATTGTTACACATTTTGCGCAAAAATGACACATTAACGTGACAGAAAATTACGTGTTACAGTGTAGTCTGTGCTAATTTAACATTTTGCTTACAGTAATAATACACAGTATTTAGTTCCTTTTTACTCAGAGTTACACATCTTGCACTCACTAGTAGGTGGCAGAAAAGTAGGTTGTGAGGTAGGTATATGGAACGCCATTTGCGTGTATAACGTCTTAGATATTTTGTGTTAAGATGATATTAAAATGCATGTTAACAGGTAGAGTTTGGGCATGTTATGTTTGTTAACATGCTACATTTTGTTAAATGAAATCATATGAAAATTAAATGGAATGAGATAAACAATGCATCATAAAGATAAAGTTACTAAAGGCACTGAAGATGAGCAAAAAGGTGCATTTGCCATTAAATTTGGATGTGAAATCTTGGTCTAACATAAGTGTGACAATAAACTTGTTTGTTTTAATGGATATTCTGACATACGGTTCCAGACACAGCACCCATACAGCACAACGAAGCAACTCAGAAACCATAGGTGCTATGCCTCTTACTCTCAGTATCTGCAGCATACAGCACAGCTGACAGCATACAGCCATGTAGAGTCTGATTTATACAGTACATTCTACGCTCTTGACATCACCATGACCTATTTACTACAGCTTTATTAAATATTAAAGCGATGACATTCAAGATTTGGCAGCTTGGAAGAACATCAATCCTCACCACGATAAGTTTATTAAGTAAGTAAGTAATTATTCTAGTAGGACATATATATATATATATTTAGCATCCAATACATCCCCAAAACTATTTCATATTAACTAAAAACAAAAAACAAAAAATTTAATGGTAGCAACTCTTTATTATATAAGTGAGGTGAACACAGATACCATCTACTGAAATCCAAAACAACAACCCTGCATCTTTGCAAAGGTAATTTGCAACAAGGGACGGGAAATAGCATTGCTTGTCCTTTTCTCAGTATCAATGCTTAGGTGACCTTAAGCAAGGTAATTAACCATCAGTGCTCCAGTGAGGCTGTTCTGTGTGAGTGTGGATATATAAAGAATAAAAGTAAAATACGAATAGCCAACCACAGTTTCTTTACATGAACCACCTTCTCTGTTACACCAGCCTTGCTGCAGGGATGCAAGGAGCACTGAGGTGCCACTCTACGGTGCGCAATCAGGTCCTTAGATACCTACACACACTAAACAACACACACGCTGAAGTGTGGACACACGTGCAGGCGCAAACACACAGAATATATTTCCATCCATCATCTAGGTTCCTTGTTTTTTTGGGATCTTGACGTCATTCTAATCCCACTCAGTGAAAAGCCTCAACAGGCTTAGACTTCACGCATCAGGATGTCCATTCTTACAGCTGATTACGCAGCACCGGCACTTTGAAAAGAACACAATCGAGAACTAGTATTATCAAACTTAGCAAATAAAGCCTCTTGATAATGAATTTTAGCTATTATAATGCTCGCAGCGGTGCTTCGCGTGGGCTGTGATGCGTAATGCTAAAATCATATTTTGAGATCCTCAGCCCACCTCCGCATCTCTCCCTCATTCTCTGTAAGCACTACAGGTGGAGGAGAGTGTCAGCGATACAGAACGTGTGTGGGCGGCTAAGTGGGCGGCAACTGCAATTTGGATCCCGCGTCTTCACATGTGGGACTCCTTCACATGGCAGAGGACAGAAGGATGAGTGGGCATAATGGTGACAAAAAGAGAGAGAGAGAGGGAGAGAGAGAGAAAGAGAGAGAGTCTGGCAACCTAGTGAAAATGTCAGTAACTGTGCTCGGTTACAGTGTGTGTCAGACAAGACATGAGCAGCATCTAACTCTGCTGTTGACTGACCTACTAAAGCTCCGTCAAACGTCCACGGGAATTGCTTATTCTGAAAAGTCTATTACCTTACGAGAACTGCTGAGTTGAGCAAAAATGCTTAACTTAAAATGCCATGAAGCAGCATTTAATGACATTGCTGGTGCTTTTATCACGAGCAGCTTATAGTTAGGAGAACTGTAGAACTGTAAGTAGGTGCTCAGTCTCTGGCTCTTTTTCTGCTTCGGGAGGAAAACCGCTCTTGTTTTCTGTTGAGGGAAACTTGCAAAGCCATCACACAACCCTCTGTGATTCTTCTAGAACAAAATCCTATTGTCCTGTTTCTGCTCTATGTAATCCACGTGAGCTGTCTTAGTCAGTATTAAACAGTGTTACACATGTTTTGCATTCCTATAGCTCATTAAAAGAACAAACCCATCTAACATCAGGCTACTACACTTAAACCTTCAGCATTTATCAGTTGAGTGCTGTAGATCCCATGCTACACGCTGTGAGTGAAGATACGTTTAATGTGCTGCTTTGTAAATAGCGAGGATTCAGCTGTGAAAAGTGTGTGAAATATCTTCAATGGCGTTGACAGCTACAGATAAAGTGGTGTGGGGAGGAAGGAAAAGGAAAGAAAAGGGAAGAAGGAAAGGAAGATGGCAAGGCAATCGAGGAGGAGTGCACAATGGAAGGGAAGTTGACTGAAAGGAGCAAAGGGAAGAGGGGGTTAGGAATGATGGATATTAGAAGTAAATATGAATGGAGAAATGCTAGAAGAAGAGGAATGAGGAGTGATGGAGGGAAGGTTTGGAGATAAAGCAAGCAAATGTAACTGAAAAGGGACAGAAGGAGGAAGGTGTTTGGGAAATGTTAAGGGTTGAAGGCTGTGATGGGTGGAAAGGGAGACAGGCGAAAGGGGAGACAAAGAAATAATAATGTTAGTGTGGTGGCGAAGGGGGAAGAGTAGACAGAGGGATGCAGAATATAAGGATGAAAGTTGGAACAATGGAGGATAGAGGGAAGAAGGAAAGTGAAATGGCAGAAGGTAGTTTCACACTCTTCTAGCAGCTCATTTTCACATTCACAACAACCTGCTCACTCAACCTGTCATACACACACACACACACACACACACACACACACAGTCACTTTCTGGTAAACCATTCAGTCATGAACTGTGCTGGGTACATTTCAAGTGTAAAACCCTTATATGGACTATAAAATAAACAAAGTTTTCAAAAAATCATTAATCCTGCAGACCAGATAGTAACAGACGAGGATCCCTCTTGTTCATGGCACAAGCTGTGGGTACCGTTACGTTAAAGAGTTGGAAAGCATGGCCAAAGCACACACACACACACACACACACACACACACACACACACAGGAAGTACACCTACATACAACACTGAATTCCACTTAATTTAGCTTTAAATGACATCATCTAAATTTCATTTTGTGAGGTAGGCTCGTACTTAATTACTTGTTGTGAGCTGCATCGAGGTGCTGGAAATGTAAACCCCAACAAAATGTAAATACCTTCTGAATTAGCATAGAAAGGAAATTAAAACCAGCAAGACTCTACAAACAGACTGCAGGCAAACTGTGTGCTAATCGTGTCTCAATTGCAGTTCACTGAAGCAATAAAGCCTCCTATTGAGACTTCAACCCCCAAATAATGAGGATCCCTCATTCTCACTCAATTGGATGCCTGCAAAAGTCATCTGTGTAGCGAGCTCCAACACAGAGAGATAGAGATTGGGCCGTAAAGACAGTGAGAGATGACAGATACACGCAGGGCAGTGGGTGCCTTGAGGTCTAAGTCAGCTTGTACTGTTGTTTGTTGCTGTGTTGGATTGATGCGCTTGTTAATTGGGTTATAGTAGTTTTGTATTATCTTTTAAAATTAATTGTGTATTAAAAATTGTTCTTATTATCCACCACAGTTATTGGCCATTAAGAGATAATGCAACTAAAAGGTGATTTGTTTTCACAGACTCCTGTCTGGCAAATTATGAAGGTTTATTAAATTCAATTTCAATTTCTATTTTTTCTTTCCAAATAAATCCCTTGATTAAAAACAGTATGTGCACATGCAATCGGAGCATATCGTTAGGATGCAGCGACATACAGGATCAACCAGCTTGTACACGAGTCAAGCAATAAGTATGTGAATGCAGGTACCACTTTCTGTACTTGTACCTTGCTACTCCAGAATGTCCTCTTTCGTGGTTAACTTAAGTTAGAAAGACACGCTGCATGGAGTGACGGTTTGAGGAAAGAGATTATGTGCACGGCATATGCCTCAGGGACTGAGGAAAAGGAAGGCCACTACCACTGTATGGCACAGGACTAATATGCAATTCTACTGCTGGAAATACTCAAAATGGAGTCGGATAAGTTCCTGTGATGACAACAATGACATCATAACTTGATGCTCACAAGACAGGAAGTTGGGAGTTCTCGAGTATATCCCAATCACACTCTCATCAGCACCCTTGAAATAAATAAAAAAATCTCCCTTACCATTTGAAGGGGCCTCTTTCGGAGGTCCCTCTCAGTGACCAATCTCTCCTGGTCGGTGACGTAGAGTCCACGCTGAGCGAGCGCCTGGATGACGGCATCGTGGCCCAGCAGGGGCTTAGCGGCGTCGCTGTTCAGGATGAGGCTGCCGGCCCTGCAGTAAAGGTCTGCAGACAGCAGGAGGCTGGCCACAGGAGGCTTCAGGTGCTCCTGCTCGTACTGGTCCGTGTAGAAGGGGTCCTTTAAGTCAGACGGGATGCAGTCTGTGTGATGGAGGGGAGAAAGTGGGATTTTGGCTAAGAGAGATGAAAGAGACTTTGGATAATAATATAATGGCAACCAAAACACCACAGCAGCCTGTTTTTAATTTGTCGACATCATAAATCAGTGAGAAGTGTAATAGAAATACTGTAAGTAACACAAAAACATGCAAGCAGAAGATAAAGGCATGTTCTAAAATATGGAAAACAGAACCACGTTGTCATGCCTTTCACCCAATTCTCACAAGAAATTATAATTTGAATTCTGTGGTAAAACTTTCGGGGGGAAAAAAGTGAAAAAATCAGGTAGACTTGAGATGAGTAGTGATGGCAGCTTTATTCCAAATCTGCAGCAGAGTTTGGCTTTATTGAAGAGTTTCCTACTCAGTGCGAAGATACTGTGTCATTACTTTTCTTTTTCATTGCCATGTCTTGATCATATCTTTACATAGGTATGTGTGGATAGACCTCAGCGTTGCTATAGCAACTGCAGGAGGAGTGGAACCCAATAACTTCAACTAGTCTGTATCTCTGCAGCCTCCAGCTCCCTGGGAACACCCCTCTCACTGCCTGCCTTATCAAAGGGTCTGCCTGTGTGTGTGTGTGTGTGTGTGTGTGTATTCCCTCAAGCAAGTCCACTAAGGAGATAATCTACAAATAATTTCAAAACATTGCAATTTCTTTTATCCTTTTGTCACCTTCCTTGCCAGCGTTTACAGAGCTTGGACGCATTTTTATAAACCATTCCTTGAAAAGAGAAAGTATGGCTGGTGAACAGAAAAAATCTGTGAGAGCTGCGCAAAAGCATGCCCTTCTTCTACCACAACAGATTATACAATGCAATCATTATTAATTGGTTTTAAATGAGATGCTGCCGCCGCGTGAAACATTAAAATACATGTTAACACACATGTGCACACACTCCAGAGGCTGCGCTCATCACTGTGCCAGCAGCAGGAGAAGAGATGTACATTTTGATAACTGACTGTGTGTGTGTGTGTGTGTGTGTGCAGAGAGAAATGTGTCATGTGGTGACAGGTTTAGACTCCCCGACACCGCTGCCCATCCTCCAACACAGCCACACACACACAGTCAGTGAATCAGCTGCTTACACTGACCATTATCAAAGAGGTCATCTACAGATGGACCCGGTGTTATTATGGAACAGAAATGCAGACAGCAGCAGTAGCAGTGCATTTTTCCCCTGTAAGTACTACGTTCATTGATCGTTATTGATCCCAGCAAATAAATGAATCTCTTCTCCAGCCCTCCCCTTTCATCCCACTCGGGGAGGTCAGAGGTCAGGCAGAGTTACAGAGCAACACAATTGACACTGGCAGTATGTCAGCATCTTGCTCAGGTAACTTACAAATCACATTTATATCTTAAATATATATATATATCATGTTATGTTATCAGTCTATGGTCATTGTTGCAGACAGAACACTTAATGTGCAACAATTTGATTTAAGAAAAACTATCTAGAAATTCAGTTGTTATTCATCTTCCCATATTTAATGACATTTGTAGTATTTTAGCTTTGATTGATGCACGTTAACTGTGTGAAACCTTACTTCATTCACAATATCCCAGTCTTTAACTGTTAACATCAGAGCAGAACGGACATCTGCTAAGTACTTAGTTTAGGGAATTTGGACGGAATGGCACGTATTTACTTTCAACCCCACATTTAACCCAGTATTCAAGCAGGACAAGGTTCTCCTCCGCTCAGAGGAGAATCAATCATTACTCAGAGTTGTATCGCGCATTAAACACTGGTATCGGTTTGCGCTGTCTGACAGTGTCTGACAGTATTTTGTAACAGCAGATGATCTGCTCCACATGCTACGTCTTGCATCTAGTAGATTGTATATTCTTAATGCACTCCTGCAATGGTGTAATGTGGCAGATGCATGTGAAGTATTCAGAGCAGCGTAGGCAGGGATCTGGACATGAGCCCGCTCTCTCTTTCTTGCACTCACACACCTCCCACCCTCCCTCTCTCTCTCTCTCTCTCTCTCTCTGGAGGGCTATATTTTTGGAATCAGCCCATTTCTATCAGTCGTCATTGAAAATACACAGAGGATCTGCGAGGAATCAATTTGGAGACATGTTTGTCGGTCTATTACAACGCACTGCAAGGAATAACGTGTTCAGACAAACCGAGTTGTAATAACTAAAATAATAGGGATCAAAATTTGTAATATAATGAATGGGAAAGCACAGAACACAGAAGAAGAAGCAAATAGACAGATTGCATTGGGTTTATTTTAGGTCTTGCACTTACACATTTATGAAGACTGTTACTGAGTTATGACTGTTGAGTGTGTTTGCATGAATACTATCCAATGGAATAGTGTTCCCTGTTCTTTACTTCACTTTGTGCAGTAAGTCCCTGATATAAAAGTTATTTGGGTGGCCCACCACGTTTGTGAATGAAGTGATTCTGTTCTCGAGGTAAGTCCGGTGGTCAGACAAACACTTTCTGATACCAAAAGATGAATAAGGTGTCGGAGTGATTCAGGCACAGATAATTACAATTTCACACATCCCGATTACTTTCAAAGCCCTGTGTAGAATTCAAATGTGATCTGCCTCAGCTACAAAACCCCAAACGTTGAATCTCTGCTGCTTGTATTGTGAAAATGTGCCTTACAGGTGTGTGTCAGTAACGTACCACTATAACTTCGTTGTGAGAGAGATGAGAAGGAGAGGAGTTACTTTTACCTGAAATCCATATTGTTGTAATTCCTACTGCTGGACAACAGAGGGTGATACAAGTTATACACCACACAAAGCACCTTTAATTCCAGCATTCTAGCCTAAACCCATCAGTTCTGAGCAATGCATGTGATTCACATGAATCCAGAAACAGCACATTGTTAAAACGGTTACAATACTGTGTACATTTAACATGTGAATTACAAAAAAGCGCTGCCTGTGAATGGACAGTAAAGCTTCATAAAAGCTTAATTTTTAACCATTCAGAATGTAAAACATGCATTTTAATGGTTTTTTTAACAGCAGCGGTTTGCAGTATATTCTAACAACAACAACTAGATGTGGGGACAAGAACTGGATATCCAATCTCAGGTAAACAACCACAGCACTACATTGGTCCTTTTGAATCAATGATGAACCGTAGGGTGATCTCGTGCGAGGTGATCCTCGGAGCCGCTGTGTTACAACCCTCCTATCTGCCCATGAATTATCCATACTAGCCGGATAATCAGACTGAATTGCCATTTTGTTTTCACTACTCTGTTAGAAAATGTGGGTGGCGATTCAGAACCAACGTTTTTTTTTTGTACTACTAAAAAGAACGTATTGGCAGTCTGAACCCACTTCTGACTCCTTTTTTCCCCCACTGCAAAACAGATTTTACCCTTTGATAGGATATTCTGAGGTACATCCAGAATGTCATGAAGATACATATGAACAAGGTCCATGAGGAAAAGCTTTAACTAATATTTATGGAAGCACTGTAGATTTTTGTCTTGATGGCTACTGACTACAGCCTACAACATATGAAATGTACCCCACATTAACAAGAACACCCTTTGTGATATATATACCCTGCTAACAATGTATAAAGAAAATCTCACGTGCGATGCCTCTTTCTAAATTTGGATGCAGTACACTGAAAGTGACACCTTCATACCTCCATGTTTGCCACACTGAATACTCCCTTTCAATTAAGCAGGGCAACACGTGTATTGATCGCTAGGGCAGGACCAGCGCAGGGGACTGGTTTTATCTGTCCTGGCTCATGGGATATTTATTGTCTTTCCAATAGGCAATTCATTTAAGACGGTCGGCAAACGGAAACAGCAACACCACACAGTGGTGCCTGTGAACCACACATGTTTCGCTCCGATGGCAAACCAATTTGATAGTTCTATAGGAAAGCAGAGCATTCTGCCTCAGGTAATCAATGATGAGTGATCCATAACATGTGTTTCTACAGTATTATGGCAGATATGGTTTTGTGTTTTGTGTGTGTGTGTGTTACAGCCCTATAAATGATATGTATTGCATCAGTTTCTGTTGTAATTAATTAAACTGCATTAAGAAACAAACAAACAAACAAACAAAAATATATATATAATTGTGCAGCGTGCAGGTAGCCTAACTATGTCGAGGTACAGTAGTGCACCTACCTGTCCCGTATGCTTTGGCCACCAGCCATGTGAGGCTGCAACAGATTTTGGCTCGTGAGAAGTCATAGTGCTCAAAAGACTTTATCGCCGGAGCGACGAAGGTCTTCTTAACATCCCTGGCGTCCTGAACTTCACCCATATTTCTACCTGGATCGTGTTATGGAACCCTATGAAGCGACACAACGCGAAAGCATCCCCCTACTCGATTTTCGTGGGAAACACTAAACGGCTGTAAAAGGATGATTAGCATTCACGGGTTCTTTCAGTCATAAAAATGTTAGGCGGACTGCGGTTTATCGTCCAAATCAGTCTCGTTTGACACAATGAGACGCTAGTATTTGTGTTTTTCATCCATTCTGGTGTCTACCAGTTGAAATGGGCTTCGTCGGACCGGGCTGGGAAGGTTTCCTTGGAATTCAGAGGAAAAACAGCTCTTCAGCTGGGATGAAAACAGAAATATTTCCATTCTTTGGAAGCAGACGGCTTCTCTCTTTCATGTCCATGTATTCTTGTATCGATAACCTACGTGTTTAGCATTCCCTCCTCTATTCAATCTCTTGGTGCGGTTTTCCTGCCGCACTGTGCTTCTCCAAGCCCCTGCACCTTTGCTGCGTAATGCGCCTGCGCGGAGGATACCTTCAAATGCTGTCGGGAATGTTAACACTTTTGTTTGAGGGTTTGTTGCTTTGGCCCGGTATTATAGTATTTCTTTTCTATACATGTTTGAAATGTTACGTTATTGAAGACTTCACAGTATCTCAGTGTCACAGTATCCCTTCAAATATCCTGCCATCACCCTCGACCCCCGGGGATATCCACGACGAGCTGCTCAGTTTAGGTTTAATGTTTGTGTTTTCGAGGAGTTTTGAATGCACAAAAAGAGGGCAGCCCGCATGCAATTAGCTAGTTAACAAAAAGCTGAAGGCTTTAAATTACATAAATCAACATGCTCTGAACTTGACAGATCAGAGCAGACCGACCGACCTCGTTTCTAAGGTACTGGCACTGCTTATTCCAGTAAATTATTTTGTAGGCAGCCCATTTCAATTATCCAGCCACACCCACACCCACAATGTAAAATATTTCAGTTTCTATAAAGCTAAAATGTTAAACTCGTTTTAGCAGATGCTGTCAAAAACACGCCAAGAAGGTCTGTTGCGGGGAAAAAAAGCCAAATGATCACGAGATCACGAAGCATAGCACAAACCCGCTGTACTAGGAACCACATTTCCCGACGTGCAAAGCAGCCTTACGTCATTAGTTTGCGTCGGTGATTGTTTTGAACTGTTGGAAGAAGGCGCAAGAAGGTATGTGTGCTGTTCATTTCTGGGAAACATTGAGATAATAAAGCGTAAATAGCGGCATTTATGAGTCAGGTATGGACGAACTGTGGTTTGAGAAGTGCTATTTCAAAATACACGAAAATGCGGAAGCTCTTGACGACGTCCGCAGTAGTAGCCAGAAGTTACATTTGTCTTGTGAAACTGTAATTTAGTTACTGTGCGAAATTGCCGCTTTACAGAAATAATATGCAGTGTTGTAATGTTAAAAGCGCAAGCCCGAGTTTCCACCGTCGGGAGAAGTTGCTGTTTGACCCCTAAATCCTAAATCTGTTTTATTCTGACGTTCACAGGTTAACAGTCAATAAAAATGTTTATGCCAAGAGCCCTAAAAGTGAAGAGACCTGCTCAAGACTCAGGCCAAGGTTTGCTTAAGAAAAGCAAGGTCGGTCAGGAGGAGAGAAAAGAGGAAGGTAGTTCAGCAACACCTGTTCAAGAGGAGGAAACATGCGAAGACCCCACAACACAGGATGAGACAATACAAGCGGTTGGAGAAGATGGACATAAGTCTCCTTCAAGTGATATGGAAGACGAGGATGAGGAAGAGGAAGAGGAGGAACCTGTTAAATCATTCAAAAAGAGCCAGAGATGGCCGGAGCCAGGAGAGCCTGTCTGTGTGATGTGTGGTCGCTATGGGGAGTACATTTGTGACAGCACCGACAATGATGTTTGCAGTCTTGAGTGCAAAGCCAACCATTTGGCCCAAATGGGGATGGGCACTGGGGCGGATGTGTTTAACCTTAAGGACAAAGGTGGAGATGAAAGGACTCAACCTCATCAGCCAGCAGTTGGCACTGCGGGCGAACGTGAGGCAGGCTTTTCCTACAGGGAAGATCGGTTCATATCAGGCCTAACGGACGAGCAGGTGCAGCGGATTAAGCAGGAGCTGGGCATTGAAACCCACGGGAGCAATGTCAGGAGGCCCATCGTTGAGTTTGAACACTGTGGCTTCCCTGCCACACTGAGTGGCAACCTGAAAAAGGCTGGCTACGAGGCGCCCACACCGGTCCAGATGCAGATGGTGCCTGTTGGTCTCAGCGGCAGCGATGTGATTGCCAGCGCTGACACAGGCTCAGGGAAGACTGTAGCCTTCCTGCTGCCAGTGGTAGTGAGGGCACTGGAGGTACAGTAATGCGGCTAACATCAGAGTCATTAGTTTAAATGTATTTAAATTCACACCATGAACATGCCTATTCATATCCAGAGAAAACATTTTTTGCATCTATAGGAAACTTCTATGGGAACTGTATTCTAGAGGAAATCTTATCTAGATGAAAAAAACATTTTAGCAAAGCACCTTCACCCTGCATGCAATCAGTATATTTTAGCCATCGCATAACCTTAGGGTGTTGTGAATGAACGTATTTATACAGCTTGTAAAAAGCAAATTTAGTTATAGTCTAGCATCTAAAGTTATTTGTAGCCATGATAATAAATTGATCACTTAAGCTCACTGATGGTGTGTGATGAAGTGTATCCATTTGCGCACCATCATCATGATTCAGGTGGGCAATTTAAAGAAAGGGGAGAGAGATTTTTCTTATCAGCAAAGCATGGAGATTAGTTTTTTAAGCTTTTCATAAAGTGCTTTTTGTTGCTGGCTGCATTTCTGTCCTGGTATGGGACACGTGTGGGACAGTTTTGTGGAAATAGATATAGATCTTGCTATTAAACAGCATTACTTAGTTATTCTTTGGGACATAAATATTATCTGTGAACCTGTTGCAAACTCAAATTTTCTGAAAGAGAATGTTATTTACATGCTTATTTTAAGGAAATAAAAGAAAACTTGAAAAAATATCTCTTGGAGCAGATGTTCTAGCTATATTGAGAGCCAGTGTTGTTACAATGCAAAGCACTACTAAAATCTTCATTTACTACAAAATCATTTTCATAAGAACTACTTTACATTACAAGCAGTAAGGGATGCACAGGTCAGGTCATTTTTGTTATTTTGAGCAAAATCCAAAGGAACCAACAAAGTCTAGAGAATTATCCTCATCATCATCATTATCATCATCATCATCGTCATCAGTATGTAAACTGAACTGAAAAGATTGGAATCAGACTGCTTTTGTAGCGAGCATCTGCCCTGCTGAGGTATCCTTTAGCAAGACACTCGACCTCCACCAACTAACAGAGCAGCTGTCCTGTAGCTGATCTCCCTGTGCTTCTGTTCTCAATGGGAACAACTTAATATCACAAAAAATACATCATTTTTAGTATTGAACTATTCATAAAAGGTCTCTAGAAGACATGGACTATAATATTCTTGCTTCATCTAATGGCTTTTGGGCTTGTGTCAAGGATTTATATATATATATATATATATATATATATATGCTGTACGTTTTCTTTTTTAGAAACCAACCCACAGTGTAGGCTGCCCTCTGGCTCTCATCCTGACCCCCACCAGGGAGCTGGCCATTCAGATAGAGAGACAGGCCAAGGAGCTGGTGGTGGGCCTCCCCAACATGAGAACAGCGCTGCTGGTGGGCGGCATGCCGCTTCCCCCGCAACTCCACCGCCTCAAAAGCAACATCAAAGTACAGTGTCTGTTTTTACAGTAATTTCCTCCTCTCCCAGTCAAAACATTTCCCCCCCACATCTTCATGTTGCTCTGTTAATCCTCTGTAGATTATCATAGCTACCCCTGGCCGGCTCATTGAGATCTTGAAGCAGAAGGCAGTGCAGCTGGACAAAGTGAAGGCGGTGGTGGTTGACGAGGTATGACAAACACAGTGCAATTCAGATTCGCTAGAAGTTCAGCACTTAAAGGGGTTTTCAAAGCTGAAAAAACATGGATTTTTGTGAACTAGAAGGGCCTATA
This sequence comes from Nannoperca australis, assembly GCA_036023655.1. Lineage (NCBI taxonomy): Eukaryota > Metazoa > Chordata > Actinopteri > Centrarchiformes > Percichthyidae > Nannoperca > Nannoperca australis. Next base: position 501 of record JAVQJD010060038.1, on the reverse strand, counting down.
TGGTTAAATTAATGCATTTCATTAGAAGTGCCTGTGCTTTGTGGTCAAATGAAAATGTATCTACCAAAAACAGTAATGTTTCAGCTCTTTGAAGTAATCTGACTCCAAGTATCAATGCTTAACATCTTCCAGAAAACCTTAATTTGTGGAATGTCAATGTCAATTTGACATCTTAGTGAGCACACAATGAGGATTTTATGATAGCAAATTTTGCCTAAAGTCATGTCATATCCCAAAACATGCTGTAAAACGGAGGATTTTACCGTACTTTCTGGACTATTGAGCACACCTGTATATAAGCCGCACCCTCTGAATTGACGCGCAAAATGACTGATCTGAAGAATTTAGTTTGAGTGCGTTTGATTTATGGGGATTCGAACAATTTCATTGGTCCACTGTGACCTGTTCGGTAATTTAATTGGTGTGACGAGCCTAAATGTATTGCATGACGGCGTGAAAAAAGTAGCGGCTTATAATCCGGAAATTACGGTAATAATAGAT
>JAVQJD010060015.1:0-69557 GCA_036023655.1 Nannoperca australis | reverse complement strand
TAAGTTCATTATAAATTAATTAAAGTGATTAAAATAAACACTATTTTTTTGTTTTAGAACAACACTGATTTAATACCACAACTATAGAGAAAAAAAATGTCAACATTTGCCTCTTGATAACTTTTATATTTTATCTTTTCACCTATTTCTTCAGATAATTCAGGGCTAAAAAGAAGGCAAACCGTAAATACAAAGATGGTTATGACTAATGCTTATTTGCAGTCAGCCACTAACGCCACTTCATTTTTCCTGATATTTTTATGAGGTATGTTGCCTACTGCCTGCAAAATTAGGCTGGCCACTTAAAAGGAATGTCAAGAATTGTGTGATAACAGGATTTCTTTCATTAATAGCACAAATAGTTACTAAATCAGGGATCCTGACACCATTTGCCTGAAATATAGATCTTTCTCATTGTTCAACACTGACTTCCCACAATGCAACAGACACCATAATATCATCTAATCCAATTTTTGGAATTGGAGGGAGGAATAAATTGTGTCCAATTAAATCGTTACCGTATTACCAAGGATAGGCTTCACTTAAAGATCCCTTCCATTCAAAATCATGATTTTCTTTTTGTTCCTTCAGTTGAATGATTGAGCTCCACTGTACAGAATTATTTACATGCATAGTTTGACAGATTGTTATTCATCTGCTGAAAGTGGAAAGTTTCTATGAACATTTTCAGGGGCTTGACTACTAGCATGACTTGTGACATGGTTTGGAAGCCAATTTAGGTTCAATATTCAACTTGGAAAAGTGTGATGTGTGCATAAACTGACAATGAACTTTACAGTGAAGAAGGAAACGCAGATTGTCCAGCAGTTCAACTTATATCAATTGATTTTTAATGAAGGAAAGGGAGTAGATGTCATTCAAGAGTTTAACAAGAAACTCCAACTTTATTCAGATCCAACTAATTATTTATATACATGTTAAACATGTCTGAAGGGGATCTTTAAAAATAGATCAACATCATGTTGTAAAAGCGAGCATACTACTTTTAGCCACAAGTTAAAACAACTGAAACCCATTTCACAATCGGGCCATCTGGAAGAGATTACCTGCATGTCAGACAGATGGGGATTCTTATGGTTACTAACAATTGTCAAGCCATGCTAACAGCTCCAGATTAAATTGAGCATGTTGGGCATTGACATGGGAAATAAATACATCCAACCAATCACTTTAAAATCCAAGCAACCTTCAGAGTGATGACAAATTAAAAAGGTATTTCAACTTTTAAGTATTAAGTATTTAAAAGTGCATTCTAATATTTTTGCATTAGCAGAGAAGCTGTTGTCTCAATCAAGATGTTAAAAAAATGTAATGCTAAGGATGCGGAGCCAACTGCTCCAGGGCAGGGTAAGTAGAGTTTGAATGCTTCATTTATAAATTACTGCCAAACAACAAAATATATGTGATGTACAATATGTGATATATATTGAATATGCGATCAAAACTAAATGCATACATATACCTTTTCTGAAACAAGTTCCTCGAGAATGTGTGAATAATGCAAATTATCTCATTTAATGACAGTGAAAATTAAAAAGAGGTCAAAGGTACCTGGAGTTATGATTACCCAGTATGTGGAGGAACTACCTGAAGGCATGAGCACCCCAGATTTCACCCGGAAACCCATTGCTCTAACTCTTCAAGAAGGTAAGATAGAATACAACCTCAAATTGCATGTGCAGCATCATTTCTTTCGGATTTAAGATTATAACAACAGTACATTCTTGTTGCAATTTCTGTAGGAAAAGTGGCTATCTTCAAAGCATTAGTTACTGGCAAACCAACACCAACTGTGACCTGGATGAGAAACAATGGGGAAATTGATGAAAAAAGGTGCAAAATGATCCAGGAAGAAAGTTCCGGCGAACAACAACTACATGTGAGATCATTGACCATGTGTAAAAACCAATGCTTATTCAAATAACTCTGGTTCTGCACCTTAATGGTTTTGCAAAAATACTGATGACCATATATTGATTGATAGATGCCTAATGTATCGGTGGATCAAGCTGACACCTACAAGTGTTTTGCCAGAAATGAATATGGAAAAGCGGTCGTAACTGCTGCGCTTAATGTTATTGAGGGTCGGTTATTTACTTTTATTCCATTATACATTTAATCAAAACAAATTATTTAAATAAAATACATTTAATACTTTAATTTCTTTCATTGTAGTTGGCTATAAAAAGAGCAGAGCCATGCAACAATCAAGAACAGGTACACAACTACAGAACTACATTTAATCTATAAAAATGCAATATGAATGATTTATAGCATGAAAGTTGTAACTATGCTGCTGATTTTATTGTAGCGGTCCGAGAGACACCTGAGGACTTCAAAAAGGCCTTAAAAAAAAAGTAAGTAGTGAACTTACGAATGGGCATGACACTTATTTTGTTTTGGTTGGTTTTCTAGGCACGTAAGAATATTACATTAGAGCCATTAGAGCCTTTCCCAAAATGGGTGACAGACTCGCCCATTTAATTGGGAGAGTAAAATGCATAACAATGCTATAATATGTGAATTCATTTGCTGGTCTGTTCAGCTAAAATGCTGTGTGCTATTCACATACTCGAACTGGAGTTACTACTTTTTTTTCTACACTAGTCTGTAGCTCACACTGAGATGCTGTGTGAGGGTCTGTTTACATGTTCGTGTTTCTATGACTAATGTGGTGGTAACAAGTGAGAGTGGTGATTTTTAATGATAATGTCCTCTCTGTCATCTACCTCTCGGTCTTATTTAAGACATTTATGGCTTATGTTCTTTATCAGTAGTTTATATGGAAATGTTATGGAAATTCATCTTGTATTCTTGTAAGTTTGGGTACCGGGGAGAAACCAAATTTCTCTTTTGGATCTGGAGCTGAAACCCCTGCATTAAAGTGTTTAATAATATATTTTATTTCTGAAGGGTTGACATGGAGGCAAAAGAAAATACAAAACCAGAAATAGATGAGAAGTTTTGGGAACTGTTGATGAGTGCAGACAAGAAAGATTACGAGACCATCTGTGCTCAGTACGGTGTCACTGATTTTCGTGGGATGCTGAAGAAACTAAATGAAAAGAAAATGGAAAGGGACAAAGAGCAAGAAAGGGTATGTTTCAGCTTCATTTAAATATAAATATAATGTATCTACACAGTATTACATCTATAATAATATTATATCTGTAATACAAGAAATACAAACTCTAAAATTCTAAAATTTTCAGTGTTTTTTCCTTATTCCGATTACTAGGTTGTTGAAAGACTATGCAACCTAAAGCCCATTGAACTGAAAGATAATGGTTCTGCAGAGTTTGAACTTGAAATGTCACTTAAAGACCCCACTAGCAAAATCTTCTTATTCAAGGTGAGATGTTTCATTATAAGTATTACCTTTTATCCCAGTGGTGAATAAATTAAACAAAAGCACTTAAAGTCATATTACACAGACACATTTGCATGCACAATACATATCTCTCCAACAATTATGATTGCTTGTGTTCAAACAGGACGGAGTTATGATTCCTTTTGATGTTGACACAGAGGTAAAACATGGACTGAAGCAGGTAGGAAAGAAGTTTGTGTTTAGCATCAATGGTGCTGACCCTGAGGATGCAGGATTATACCAAGTGGAAGTTGATGGAGTCAAGATCTTCTCGACTGACTTCAAACGTAAGATGATGCACCAAACCCCACACCTTACTACGAGTTACCAATTACATTCTTATGCATGCAGACAAAGGTGAATGTTCCATTCTTATTCTACTTGATTTGACGGCTGCCTTCGCTACCATTGGTACTCGATAGGTTGCACAACTGGGTTGGCATTTTTTGTACAGCTTTAAAACTGATTTCATTCCTATTTGACTAATAGATATTTAAATGTTCGTATCAATAATCATGTATCCTCCTCAGCTACCCTGTGGTGTGGTGTCCCTCAGAGGTCGGTCCTTGGACCTATCCTCTTTTCACTGTACATGCTTCCTCTGGGTCACTTGTTCAGCCATTTTTCAAGACGTGTCATATCACTGTTATGCTGATGATACACAGATCTGTTTCTCTGCAAAACCCAATAACCTCAACCAACTGTCCTCCATCCATGATTGTTTAGCAGCCAAAAAAAATTGGATGTCTCTTAATTTTCTCCAATTAAACCTGGACAAAACAACCATCATGTTACTAAGCTTGTCCAGTCCTGCTTTCTTCAGCTAAGAAATATTGCAAAAATGAGAAATCATTTTTTTTTACTGGCTTCTAAAAACCCATCTTTATTTTATTATTATTTAATAATTCTCCCCCTATTTTGTTTTGTTTTGTGTTGTGTTTTTCCTTTATGTATTTATTCATTCATTTAGATTTTTCGTGTATGAAACACTTTATTATTACAATTATTATGTGTTTTAAAAAGTGCTGTATAAATAAAACTTTACTTACTTTATTGTAACATGTACACAATGCCATACTACAATCGAAAAGAACTAACATTGCTAAATGAGTTGTCCAGTGACAATAAATACGAGATTCCATGTTGTGCTGTAATTTTGTGCCTCATCTAGCTCCCACTGTAGACTTCTTGGTCCAGATTCAAGAGGTGAAAGCAGAGGAAAGAGAGGACGCTATGTTTGAGTGTCTTGTCTCACATCCCATGAAAAAGATAACTTGGAGGGGAAAGAATATCGTTCTGGAGCAAGGCGACAAATTTGACATCACTGTGTCAGACGATATGCTGATTCACACATTGGTGGTGAAGGACTGCCTGATATTGGACCAAGGGATTTATACAGCTGTGGCTGGACTTAAATCCTGCAGTGCCTGGCTTATAGTGGAAGGTACTGTTCACGTTTTATATTGTGTCATATTTCAGACTGTTCAACAGTGTTTATCAAATATTTAAAATGTTCCATAAAGCATAAAAAATGTCCTGGTATTGTGTTGTCTTTTAGCGGACAGTGATCCAAATGCACGGGGAAAGAAGAAAGCTCGCAAAACAACCAAAGCAGGTGGTGGTGGAGACGATCTTTTGAGGATTGCTCAGGAGCAACAGGCTAAGATACAGAAAGAGAGAGATGAGTTGGTTGTAAAAGTAAGGGCTGAGGCTGCCGCAGCTGCAGCTGAGAAAGCAGAAGCTGAAGCTGAAGCAGAAGCAGATGTGGGAGAAAGTGCATATAATGCAGACACAACCACTGTTGTAGAGAAGGAAGAGGATGTAGAAGAAGAAGAGTCAGTTGAATCTACATTATCAGCAAAGGAGGGAGATGCTCCTGCTCAAGTTACTGAAACTGAAGAAGAGGAGCCTGTTCAAGAGAAGAAAAGAGTGAGAACAGGCCCACTTGTCCATGATACAGCCATTGGTGAGATGCATAATTCAAATACGGCTATGTTGTTCATATATTCCTGCTACCAGTTAACAGTAAGGTTCTATTTCCCTTAGACCTAGGAGTATACTTCACCAGTGGACTGTCAGATGTAACTGCCATTATTGGTACTGACGCAGAACTGGTTTGCAGCCTGAGCAGTGAGGACTGTGACGGAGTCTGGTACAAAGATGGGCAAGAGGTAAGGAAAACAAGAGTTGATCAAGTAATAGCTTTCACTTTGAACCTCCTGAGATTTGAGTGTGTTTACACGTGTGTATTTCAGATAACCGTGACAGATGATATCTGTATTGTTAAAGATGGGATTTATCGCAAACTTGTTATCAAAAACTGCAAAGAAGATAATGCTGGAAAGTACAGATGTGAAGCTGACGGCCGTAAAACAGAAGCTGTGTTAAATGTTCAAGGTACTATAATCAGAATCAATTTGAGGTACTCCAACCTAAAGCTAAACAAAAATGAAAACAGTGAGCTCAGAACTGAAAGTCTCAGTTTAAAAAACATTTTTTTTCTACTAGATCCTCCAAGAATTAACCCTGATGACCTCACAGAGTTCATAAAACCTGTTATAATCAGAACTGGGAAAGATGCAGCCTTCAAGCTGTCCTTTTTAGGCCAGGACCCCATGAAGATCCAGTGGTACAATGATAGCGAAGAGCTGTTGGAGGATAGCCATATCAAGATTGAGAAGTCTTCCTCACACAGCCGCCTGCTGCTAACCAAGTGCCATCGCAAAACCACAGGAGAAATTAAGATTAAGATAAAAAACGAATGTGGAACAACTGAGGCAATCTCACAGCTAGTTGTATTAGGTAAGGTACACTGTGCAACACACTTTTGTTGTGACGTACTGGTGTTGAGAGTTGTTCTACTGCTCATGTATGATAGGGAATATAATGCCGTGGAGACCTGGCATTGTATGGTCAGCATTAAGTACTGTAGCATAAAGTAGCAGTGTGGAAATCTTCATTGTTGTCTGCCGAATCTCAGAGCTAATTGGCCATCTCAGGGCTCCTGCTAAGTAGCCCCATGCTGCTAGACTTCCACCTACACCAACCACGTTGCAGCTGCATGTTAAGAACAGTTCTTAATTTGTATGAAAGTTATCTAATATAGGACATGGATATGAGAGCAGTTGTTCTTTATTCTTTTGTCTTACTACAGATAAACCAACACCACCCTTGGGCCCTGTGGATATCATTGAAAGTTCGGCAGCTTGCATTGACTTCAAATGGAGGCCTCCCAAAGACAATGGAGGATCCCTTATCACAGACTACATCCTGGAGCGCCAGCAAATTGGCCGAAACAGCTGGAAGAAATTAGGCAAGATTGGCCCAGATCCTAAATACAGGGATATTGATGTGGATCATGGCAGAAAGTACTGCTACCACATCAGGGCAGAAACTGATCAAGGCCTCAGTGAAATGATGGAGACAGATGACATTCAGGCAGGGACAAAGGGTGAGCCTCCTTACAAGCAAACCAATTCTTTTGTGACAGTGTCTCAAAAACAGTTGGTGTTATATAATATATGAGCAAGTTAAAAAGTGATATGTTTTCTCTTTCAGCATACCCTGGACCTCCGTCTACACCAAAAATTGTTAGTGCTTTCAAAGACTGCATCAATCTTGCTTGGTCTGCACCCACTAACACTGGAGGAACCAACATTTTGGGATACAACGTGGAGAAGCGCAAGAATGGTAGTAACCTGTGGGGCCAAGTCAACCCACCAGATGAGCCCATTAGAGGTAAGGCCATCTTAGAATCATTGACAGTGTTCAAAATGTATTTGTTTACAGTTTGAATACAGATGTGACATAGTCCAGTGACATGTGTTTTCTTTCTTAAAATACAAAAGTAAATAAGTTATTCTATTGTATGGTCTGGTTTGACATGCCAACAGAGAAAATGTATGCAGTAAAGGATGTTGTTGAAGGCATTGAGTATGAGTTCCGTGTATCAGCTATCAACATTTCTGGTGCTGGAGAGCCAAGTACCCCTTCTGAATTTGTGTTTGCAAGAGATCCAAAGAGTGAGTAATAAGCAGATGAAGCTATATTGGTATTATCTTAATTACTTATATCTCAATACATAACTGCTTAATTGTTTATACTTTCAGAGCCCCCTGGTAAAGTTCTTGACCTTAAGGTGACAGAGTCTACATATACCACCTTATCGCTGGGCTGGACCAAACCCACAGAGGAGGAAGGGGTCCAAGATGAGGCCACAGGATACTTTGTGGAGCTCAGACCAGCAGAAAACCCAGAATGGGGTCTCTGTAATTCCAGTGCTATCATTATGACCTCCTATACTATTATGGGTCTGAAGTCGATGGCCATGTACTGGGTAAGAGTTCTGGCCACCAATGAGGGTGGAGATGGTGAGCCTCAAGAGTTGGACAACTATATCATTGCAATGCCTCCTCCAGGTGAGTCACTGGAGATTTTTAACTGTCTACAGTCACATTTTGATTCATTTTAGCTTCATTTAATAATTGTACTCTGTAATCTGGTCTAAAACTCTTCCCACATTGTCACAGTGAGACCTCAATTTACAGACAAAAAAATGAATAACTTCATGGTAGTGAGAGCAGGAAACTCTGCTAGAGTCAACTTCAACTTTAAGGTTCAGTATAGTATTCATACAAAAACTTAAAAGCACCATGTCATTTTATTCAATATCCTGTCTAAAGTGGCAGATTAGGCACTTTTTTCAACCCACATCTTAGCCATGTATCTCCTGTTGTCAATAGGCTTCTCCAATACCAACTGTTAAATGGCTCAAGGATGATCTTCCTGTAGCCAAAAATGTGACTGTGAGCAACACAGACACATCATCACAGTTAATCATCACCTCATCAGAACGTCATGACACTGGCATCTACACAATCATTGTCAAGAACCTTGTTGGTCAGGACACCTCAAGTGTTGAGATAAGAGTCACAGGTACAGTGGAAAAAACAAAAAAAACACAAAAAATTCATAATAAATAAGTTAAATGAGTACAAAAGGTTTATGGATTTGCAATGTGATATGAATTTTCTTTTTTTTGTTGCTCTAGTTTTCATATTAACATAATTAAGAATTAAGTTTTATGTTTTTGAAGATGCAAAGAAAACCTAAACCAGTGCTAAATAAATAATGCAAAAATGCTTAATGCAAAAATCTTGTTTGCAAAAGCGTTCACAAATGTATACTATGTTTTCCACTTTGGACTTAAGCGATGTGTCGAGACAGTTTAAAGAGAGCAAGACTTAGTGTTGCATTATCATTGTAGTCAGCGTAAACATAAAACATCAAGATACTAATAATCCTTTTCCTACCTGTTTGTAGATGATCCCAAGCCTCCAGGCCCTGTGGAGCTGGATGAGAATGTGTCAGGAACAGTGACTGTCTCCTGGGCTCCCTCTCCAGATGAGAAGAAAGACGACAGGCTGCACTACGTGATCACCAAGAGGGATTCTGTTAAGCGTACTTGGCAAACTGTGGGAGACCATCTCTTCAATAACAAGTTCACTGCCATCAATATTATGCCGGGAAGGCAGTATAAGTTCCGGGTCTATGCCAGGAATGACATGGGATTGTCCAAACCCTCTGAGTCAGCAACCTGGGAAGTACAGAGAAGAAAAGGCAGGTTTAACAAAAAGTGATTCAAAATGATTAATTATTGAGCTGAAACTATTTTTCTATTTAACTGAAAATTTCAACTGAAAATTAACAATCTTTATAACTTATTAATTGTTTTAGCAGTTTATAAAACAAAATTCCAAACATTTGCTGATTTAGTTTCTTTTATGTGAGTATTTGCTGCATTTTTGTGTTTAATATACATTTTAAATTGATTTGATTTGGGTTATTTTGTCAGTAAGACACAACAAGACATGGGAAGACATCACCATGGGCTTTCAAAACCTGTGATGTGCATTTATCATTATTTATTTCAGTTGTCACTGAAGATTAATTGATTCATTGAATAAATAATCAACAGATTAATCATCAGTGAAAATAATTGTTAGCTGCAAATGATTAATCATTTAGTCAAGCCAAAGAAATAATTTCAGAAAAATGTAAAGTAAAAATGCCAAACATTTGCTCGTTCCAGCTTCTAAAACATGAGGATTTTCTGCTTTCCTTTATAATATGGTAGTGACTTAGATATATTTTGGTTTTGGTCTGTTGGTTTGACAAATCCAGCACTTTCCTTTGGGCTCTAAGAAGTTGTGATGGGCGCTTTTTGTTACCGTTTGACATTTCATAGACTAGACAGTTAATCAAGAAAATAATTAGCAGGTTAGTCGATAATGAAAATCATTAATTGCAGCCCTGTATGTAATTAACAGAAGCGTAAGAGGAGGGATGATGTCAAAGAACAATAATGAAACTGCCTCCCTGTCGAAGGACATTTAAGGAATATTAAGAAAATAATTATCAACTGGCTAAGTGAGAGGTGTCACGATAACTTGTTTTTTGTGCATATGGGTAAAGCATACTGTACAGCAAACAGCAAGGTCGGTTATCATTGCTAATTAATGTTTTGAAGGGAGATAAAAACAAATCAACTAACAGACAACTAGCAGAGAATATAGCAATGAAAAGGGAATCCATCATTATGTATTACACCCTTTGATCTTTTCTTTCCTTTCTCTTATATCCTTCCAGAAATATTTACTCTGAACCTTCCTGCCTCTAAGGACTGCAGCTTTGAGACGCCTCCCTCATTCTCTGTTCCGCTAAAAATGCACAAAAGTCCAGAGAGCTACGAATGCAACATGAGTTGTGCAGTGACAGGAAACCCCAGACCCCATGTTACCTGGTACAAAAATAATGTCAGCCTCAACACCAACACCAACTACTACATCACCAACACATGTGGGGTCTGCTCAATGGTGATACTCAAAGTTGGGCCCAAGGACAATGGGGATTACACAGTCATTGCAGAAAACCCACTGGGCAGAATGGAGTGTTCAACTAAACTTGTTGTTAAAGGTAAAAACACATTCACAATTATGTTATATCTTAAATTCTCCTCCTCTGGCTATATGTTTTAACAATCCCCCCCGTCTCTACCTTCTCCTTCAGATTAGGACTGCTGCAGAGAGCCTGAACTCCTGAAGAGGCCTGTTCCATTTAATGAATAGGATGTAAAGGATTTGCCAATTTGAAACCTGCTGTCATCGGTGGTTTATTGTGAATTACTGTATTAGTGTGTTTAAATAAACCATGGAGAAGAAAATAAAGGATTAAAGAGAGACATAACTATCCAAAAATGTTTTAAAGCACCAACAAGAAATGTGATTCTGTTGTATTTGAGCGCAAATTCTACTCAGTCTGTCTACTGGATGAAAAGAGCACTTTGACAAGAAACATCTGAGATTCTACATTAAATATAAGCTTACACCCAAACATGTTCATTTATAGACTTAATTCATTAAAAACTGATGATATGACAATATGGCCATAACCGAGTGTGTTTTAATGTTTGAATTATTTGTCATCATGCCCAAATTTAAATAAATTAATCTTTAACCTAAATTTAATCAAGCACTTGTCTACAGGCACTCCACTGGTTCTGTGGGGCTGTACTAAAGGCACTGCAGAGCTTTGAGATAAATGCTAACGTCAGCATGCCAACACTCGGAATCACAATGTTCATATGCAGATGTTAAGGGGGAATGTTTACCAGGTTCACCATCGTAGTTTAGCGTGTTAGTACAAAGTGCAGCGGAGTCTGAGCTGCAAGGAAAGATGAGTGGAGGAATGCTGTTAGTTTGGTCATAAATCAAAATATTGGTCAAATTAAAATTATAAATTACTACAATTGATCCTGAAAGTTTAATGTACTATAAACATTTCACTTAGAACCAGAGATGTCAACCTCTGGGTGGCGAAAGGTCATGGCAGTAGTTTTCAAAACTACCCCTAGGGGCCCCATTGTGGGCCGGGGGGAGGCTGAAAACAATTTTACCTCCAAAAGGGGGGCGCTGCAATAAAAGTTTGGGAACCACTGGGTCATAGGATTCATCCTCTGGGCACGTTGAACATTTTTTTTGCCAAATTTCATGGCAATACTTTGAATTGTTGTACAGATGTTCCAAACAAAAAAAAATGTCAACGTCATGGTGGCTAGAGGGAAATATCAGGGGGTCACCAAAGTCAGTGGGATTCATCTTCTCGGGACCATGACTTATAGAGTCACACCTCTAGCGTAGCTTAAAGACAAACACATGTAATAACATCTCCTGGGTACAAGACGTCAAGATACAGACTCAGACACTAGCCTCGACTCTAACAACATTTATTTCTGCATTCAAGTGCAATTCGGTTCCAACTCTTTTATTAAGATTTAAAATTCTAGTTGTTTTATTTACTTGCATTTAAAAGTCAACCAAGTAATTGTGTATATCATATTTTGTGGCTATACTTAACCAGTATTTGACCATAAAGTGGCTTGTTTGCTGCATTCACATTCAGTTTACCACAGGACCCTGGCATGCTGTGAGGCATTTATTGTGCCTTTCTTTTTTGTAACTTCATGTGCACTGCTTTCGCTTTGCCAACTGTCACAGGGCTTCAAATTTCCCTTTTACTGTGAGCATGTGTTTGCACGCTTTTAGAGGATATTGTGAGTCTATAATGGAAAGTCATAAATGATAAAATTTCATGTGCATGACTAAGTGCAAACAACTGTGCATCTTCCTGTGTAAAGTCCTAGACAGCCAAATGGCATCCTTTATTATAGACACAACGCTTTACTGGGAGTTGACTGTAATAGCCTTTGACATTTAAAAGCTTCTAAACACATGTCAATAGTATTCAACAATTCCTTGTAGTGATATGCTGAGAAAAAACATTACAAATGTTGGCTGATGTACAGTACAAAAGAGGCTTTTTAGTCACTTGGCCAGAAAAAATTTAATATATAGTTAACTATTAATTATAGTATAATAATATTTTAAATATAATAAATAACTGGGTCAATGTAGTGTACTTTCCTATGAAAATAAACATAAAAATGACAAACAAAAAAAGGTTGCCACACAGATGGGGTGACCTTCGTCCCTGTTGCATTGGGTTGTGTAATGTCATGCTGTTTTGTCATTGTTTTGCAGGGTAGAATTCAAAGCTCCTGACTTCCGTGACCTCTTGCAATAAATGCCTTCAAGAACATCAAGCCTCCCATATCAGTTTCCCATGCTGGAGAACAGTCATAGTTCCTGCTTTTATTACACTGCTTGAAATATCCACACACACACACACACACTCAAACTGAGAATAGCTCTGTTATTACTAAGACCACAATAACTGGGCTGTGGCCAGTAACTCAGACTCCATGAGGAATCTGAATGACTTTTAAGAAATTGTAAATTACTAGAAAATAATCCAACCTGATGCAGCTTTGAACTTGCTGGAACGACAAAGAACTGTAGCTCCTTTAAGAAACTTTGATCCATATTGAACTTTTTCTTTAATAATGTTAACAAAAAAGCTGATTTACAAGTAAATCATGAAGAGGAAGTGCAAGAGCTGTCCTTTAGCTTGGTGTGTTCATGCTTTCACACAGCCACTAATCACAGAATTATGGTTGGTCCACCTTATCTTTACATTTAGACTGGTAACATATTCATCATTTAACTATTTCATTTCAGCCATCTATTAAAGCAACAATTATCTCACTGTACTGTAGGTTCTCTCATATGTGGTCACACCTGTCAGGCAAATAAAAAGACTGCAGAGTTATATGGGCAATAAATCCCAAATGAAATATTAGTGACCTGCAACCTGTCAGGTCCACTGACCGGATCTCCAAACAGCTCCATACAGTATGTCAACAGTGAGGAGGGTTTTTTATAAAATATATGAGACAGCCCTGAAAGCCCTCTGCTGAGCAAAATTTACATTTGTATTATTTTTAATTGTATTTATTACTTTGTGACTAATAAGATGTGCATATGTTTTTAACTGCTTTATAACAATATGGCCTCACCTGAAATAAGAGAGAATAATTTTCTCCTGCTTTGTTAATGGAAGGCTCACCAAAATATCTCACCCTAGATGGTGAGAGATTTTTATAGACAGAGTCAGGCATTACCTACTGATAAAACAAACCTGTCAAACCTTTGTTTGCTGATTTCCAGACAGACTTGTCCACTGCCAAACATGACGCCTTAATGATTGGATAAATGTGTATTTTGATGTGAAGCCTGTAAAAACATTGGTTTAGGCTGGAAAAACACAACTGATATCTCAATGGAGTATCATGGAATAACATATAATGCAAGTCCTACTACATCAAAGCAGTGATACAATAATTCCAAGATGAATAAGATAGAAAATAAAGACAAAGTATTATGTTTAAAGTTGCTATTCAAAACTGCTAGCACACATAATAAACACCGTTTATTTTTAGCTGGTGTCAATAGGAGCCATTAGTGCATCTAAATATTAATATGAGGTTTTGTTGTTCTCGTAATTTCATAAGAGTGTCAGCATGGGCATACTCGGCTGTCAACACTTAGCTCTGACTACTAACTTGCTCTTACGTTCAGCTCCACAATCCAAGTGCGAAAATACTGACTGACAGCCAAAAGCAAGACAACACACAAATTATTAAAACGTAAACCTAACTTCCACATTTCTCTCCTTACAGTTTGCCTTGCCAAATTGTGTGGAAAGTAATAAGTTGTAAATGATCATGTGTAAGGATCAGGATACCAATCACAAGGAGAAACTATTACAAATAAAGTCAACTCAAAAGTACAATTGCACACAAGGTAGTATAGTGTACAACAGAGCATCTACGTAGGCACAGATATCGCAACAACAATTGGCTTAATTCCATTTTTCAGATGCAAACTTCCTATCATTCAGACCACTCCTGAAGAAGCTCACGCGTCATCAACAACAACGCCTTGTGTCAACAAGAATCCACAGTCATGGCCATCCCGCTTTAAGTCTCTTAGCTAACCTTGGCTTTCCCTCCTCCCCCTTGTTAGAGGTTGTGATTTATGCCAAAAACCAAAAAGCAATCCCCCTTTCTTGGCAAGCAACATGTCTGACAACATGGGTGCTTGTCCCAGAGTCATTTGCATTCCTGTAAGGATTTAATAGCTTGAAGACCAGGGAGGCAACACTCAAATATCAGACTGTGAAGCAGCACCACTCAAGAGGATCACAGGAGTACTGTGGTAAGTTCATCAGTCATCTTACATACAGCACCACTCTTACATGGAGGTGTTAAATATTTAAAACTAATCCTGTGGCTGATTCAATCTTAACATCTAGTACAAAAATAACACTGAGTTAATGTGGCGAAATGTGGAAAAGTGTTTGCCTATAAACACAAGTGAGCTACCATGTTTAAGTAAGCACTCTGATATGTACATGCGGTATTTCAGTTCATTCACATTATTTTGAGCATAGCAGAATGTTGCTGCTCTGGTGTTTACTGAAATGTATATTTATTTATTTGTTTTAGTAGTGTTAGAGTGTGTGCAAATTTAAATCAGCAGTCAAAGTTAACTGAGTCATTTAGAAATGCAAATATATGCTAATGTACAACTCAAATTGCAATAGTGGCTTCATGGAAGAGTTCAAATGAACAATTTTGTTAATTTTTGTTTGGTCACTGGATCTCATGCAAGTTTTATTTTGGCAAGATGGCAAATCAAAACATCTGATTCATATTCATGATCCTATTTATATGTGTTGTCACACACATATTTCGTATCCAACAAAGATATAAGCTATTTAAAGACCATTGACAACTACAGTTCTTTGACAACTTCATGACTAGTCCTTTCTTTTTTAGATGTTTTTGAAACTCCTAAAAAAAATGTTATGTTGTTCTTGCTTCATCAGTTTACTTGTACTCCAGATTTTACTGCTACTTAAAATTGCAAACCAAACAATCTTTAAGGCAAATAGAGAGCTTTGTAATAACCAAATTAAGCAAACCTGCCACTCTTAGCTACTCCACATGCTCAGCAACATCGTTGATGCCGTAGATAGTCGCATTCTATCTGAACATGCCCTTAGTTGTGTAGCTTTTAATCATTTTTATGATACTCCCAGAGTATGCTGTGCCGTGCTGTATTTCAGCGCTGGTCGCATAAGCAGCTGGGAGCGTTACAGGCCACATGAAACCCATAAAACCAACTCTCACAGCAAGGATGCTGTTCGCTTAGGACATTTTAAAGAGTGAGTGCAGCTCAAAATGTTTGCTGAGTGCAAAAAAAACTTCTTACAATCAGCATTCAAGAGTGGTGAAAAAATACAATAAAATCCAGTTCAATAGCATGCAGTTTGTAGTCATGTGAGGTGCTCATCATATTTAGCATATACTGTAGAGTTACCGCATATTTAGCGCAACACCTTTTCAAAAAGGGGTACCACATTAAAACGTAAACTTATTTAGACACTGATTTAGTTGATGAATTCACAAACCAAGATGAGTGCAAATTACAAACGATGACATGTCAAGAGTTGGGGTGTAAAACACATCAATTACATATCTTTGTGTGCCTCAGATAACTAGAATATGGGGATCTACACTTTAAACTTGCTATACTGAGCAAGTTTCACCATAGTATGCAGCACTCCTCATGTCAACAGTGATTTACAAGCATATTAAGATGTTGGAGATGGGATGCTCACAGATTTATATGACATGTGACCTATCATATGACTATCCAGTTTTCTCATCTTCCAACAGCCGTGGACCATCAACACCCTAGAATATCACGTGCCTATTGGGTGGTGCTAGGTTTGTGCAAATACTTTATATGACAGAGGTTACGAGTAGTCAAACAGTCTGAAATAAAAATTAAACATGTCTACTTTATCACTGTGGCAACAGTTTTGTACAATGTTAAAAACCGCGGGTAAATCTAATGTCATTGATGAAACAGGTACATTTTCCTTTTATAGTATAAATGTTCATAAAAGGACAATTTCCCCAATCGTAAACCAGATGCACAGCTCATGAAACGGATCTAATAATCTGGTAGAATTATTGAATAATGTGTCTTTGAAACTATGCTGGAAAGATGCACAGTTGAGATAATAACACCTGCTGGTACCTCATAGCAGGAAGCTGCAGTAGCTTATCAGCGATGCCATCAACAGCACAGAGCTCTAAATACAGTTGGTCAGTCAGTCATTTACTTTAAGGAAACAGGCTGTTGCTCTAGGCAGGCAGTTTGCTTCAATAGAAAGGAACTGTGTTAACATTAGCTAAATATATAGCATTTGCCTAACTGTTAGTTAATCATGCATATAGCAAAGATCAAAAATCAGTTAAAGGTGGAGTATTCTTGTAAACAAAGTTACTATTTACATTCAGTGTTACTCATCAAAGTGCATTGTGTGTATCCTTGAGGTCCAACAAACGTGTAGGATGCATTTCCTTACATTTGCAAATCTGATTTGTCTTCAAATTTTGAAACCTTTGAAACCCAAAACAGTGAACAACATTCCTCCATAGTGCTACTAGTGGGCAAAGACTCCACAGGGTACCTTTAACCATCAGTGCCATCACAGGGTTATGAAACTATGAAAACCTTGGCAATGTTACATTTAAGAGTATAGATTCTAAATACATTATGATCTTAATAAGTGAAGGAAAAAAATCCCCCTTAAGAGCAAATAACTTTGAAATGGTAGGATTAAGTCACTTAATTAAGACAACTGAGTGACTGTATTTTGATGTCAACTTTTAGAGAACAGTATCTTAATAGGAATCACTATTGATGAAAAATATAGATGCTGCTGGTATTGGACCGATTGTCTCTTACAGTTGGAGTTACGTCAAAATGTGACGCAGAAGCAAATGTTGAGTCAGTACAATTATGTACCTCAGTCTTGTTAAGTTAATAAGCCTAGCATATAGTTGGCTTTCTAAACAAATAGTAACATTTCTGTAAATCCCCTTAAGCCCCAGCAACACTGAATCCATTACGATTAATGTTCCATCAGTCTATTTTTGTAAAGTGACATTTATCATTCTAAGTTTAGCAACCATGTGGGCAATGAAAGATGACTATGTAGAAATCCCTGCTGCGAATGGAACTGACAGATCATAAAAAATGTTAATTTGATAAGCATGTAGTTATTTGAACATCAAGCCATAATGCTGCAGCTTAAAGTGACAACAAAAACCCTTGAATAATGATAGTTAAAGCCTGGTAAGAAATTACATCATGAGGTTGATGTGAAATTCTATACTCCAGTTCTAATTTTAAGAGGATTTTAATTTTGGGGAATGTGATAACACTCAGCAAGCAGCTGCATGGCATGCAGCCACAGATGATCATGTCTTATGTCTTGTACTGTGTACTAAGTCATGGCCAAAGGTAATTTAATAAAGCTTTTTTTTTTAAACTAAAAGTATTTTTGACAGTCAAAACATTTGCTACCATAAGAGGTTTAACTTTTGTTTCATTTTGTAATGTATGTGGCCTGTTTTAGGGAGAAGCTGTAACTTGTTTGCTTTGGAATAATCTGTTCTGAAACATCAGTCCCTCTAGGAACTTGTGACCTTCCAAATCCCAACAATTAACACACATTTAACTAATCCTGGAACTGCTCAAGGAGGTTTGCCAATATAGGTTTGACATAAAATTGTCAAACTGGAAGAGTACATTTGCAAATTCAGCCAAACACAAACCTTTTCTGCATATAAGTATCCAATAAAGAATCAGTAAAGATTCTTAAGTTGTTCAACACCAAAATAACTTTCTTGCCATCAATAGAAGCTCTCAGGCAGGGCTTCTGCCTAAACTGAATCCTTAAACAAATACTATCTTTCTAAATAGATTAGCAGAGCTGTGAATATTGTACTTAAATCCCTTCCATCATCTATTGCAGTTGGGGAAATCTTGCTGAATCCATCCAGGAATCAAAACACCACAACAAGATGTTTAAAAGATCAAAAGTGACAGACGGGACAGCCACTGGCCAAGGTAACCACTTAAGATGTGATCTCATTTTCTACAAAAGGCATTTAAGAATAACGTCCAATATCGAGCTAGCGTGTCTGCACAACATCTCAACAGTTTATTTTTGCTCTTTTTTTCCAATCAAATGAAACCAGTAATCTGAAGTTAGAGGGAAAACAGAGAATAATTTGATAGAATTAGTGGTTGAACCCTCAAATCCAAAAGGAACCTTGTATTGAATATATATTCTCTCTTTGTTTTAAAAAACAATGCTAAAGGAAATGTCTTGGGATACAGCTGCCTTAATGGTTAGCTATTGTTTCTCAAAGACTGATTTCCTTAACAGAATTTGACAATAGTAATAACACATATTTCTAAGGAGGACATTTTTTGTGAATAAATCTAAAGTAAATGTGAATATATGTAATAACTGTTGCATAAATGTTTCTGTATTTGTATGTCTGTCTGATGCCTCAATTAATGACTTGCTATTGGAAAAGCAAGTAGTTTTCAGCAAATCAGAAAGTTCAAGGTTGCAATTTGTCCATTAGCAACCACATTTAGACTGCACAACATGTCCACATAGTCTATTCTAGGCCAACAGGAGCTCATAAAAAGGTAGACATACATTTCAGACTGATCACATCACTGTACACTGAGAAGCAGACAACCTTTACAGGCTTAATGCTCTAGGACACCGGAAAATGAGTAACAGAATCAGAAAGTTTAGAAAGTTACAGTACACATATACCATTGTTTGATTATTTAAATGTAATCCATAATCCATGTTTATACCATGTTGACATGTGCTATATATGCTCTTGAACATGTGCCTTATCAGGTCCGGGTGCAGAGAATTGCAATGATAAAGAAGGTAGGCTTAGGGGACAAGGGAGACACTGCCATCAGCTGTCTTTTTTTTTTCTCCTCGACTGCTCACAAAGGCATGAAGAACTGATATACAGTGGATTTATTAATATACTGTATGAGCGTACATATATTTTGTGCGTGGATATGTAGGCGCATCACTACATATCTGTTCTCAGGTTGAATTTTAGGTATGGGCAAGGAAAAGAAAGGTTAAAAAGATAAAGGTATTGAAATGTTATGTGTTTCAGCATGGCTCATGTGGGTGATGATTCGATTACTAAACAGCAACAGGTTTTGAGGGTTTGATATGATCGTGGTCATGTTTTTCATTCTTTTCCATTTTCAAGTGTCAAATGTATTGTCGCTGACATTTAATTTTCCAATACTGACAGTGGGGATCAAGAAAAAATCTAAGGTTCCCGGGGTGATGATTACACAGTTTATCGAGACGCTGCCAGAGGGAAAGAGCCATCCAGACTTCACCCGCAAGCCGATTGCTCTGACCATCCAAGAGGGTACTGATAGTATAAAAATAATTTTAAACATTAATATCACAAAATATTCCCAGATAGAATTTCCATGATTCTAAATAATGAATTAGATCCATTACTTTGTGCAATGGGCCATTCACCAAGACACCCCCGTGTCAGTCAGATAAAATTAAAACACACACCGACTTCAATTTAAGGTCAATTTAATTTAAAGTCTATGTTGTATAAAACAAATTCTCCACTGTTTCTTTTTTGAAGTGGTGTCATACAGGTATCAATCATTCTATGAAATTAGAGTATATATTACAAATCAATAATCATACTAAATAACAGAAATCATTTGCATATGTACAAAAAAAGAATGAATATGAAGTGACCTTGTATGTCTTTTGTTTACAGGCAAATTTGCTTTTTTCAAAGCCATTGTCACTGGAGACCCACAGCCGGCTGTAACGTGGAGCAGAAACAATGGAGATGTGTCTGATACATCAAGATACCAGACTAAATACGATCCCAATTCCAATGAGCATACATTTGAGGCAAGTGATACGGGCGATCAAATCACAGTGATACTATACTAAAGCAACATGCTGATATAAAGGAGAGGTAAAAATAGCACAGAGAAAAAAAGATAAATAGAAAGAGAGAGAGAGAGAGAGAGAGAGAGAAGATATTTGATTACGTCAATGTCATCCCGTCTTCTGCTTTGCCAATTACATTTTCTACAATAAAAAGGGATTTCACCCATCCTGAGAGGAACAAACTGAAAAAGATCAGGTTCATGAAATGGCCTGCACACTGCTGTCTGAGATTGAACATGTAACATAAAAAGTGATGCAGTTACACATCAGGAGGCTATCTACCAATCAAGCAGTGTGCAGAACCTGTAATTGTATTTCACTCTAGTTGGTCTGTCATGTGCAAGATGTCACAATGGCATAAGTATTTTTTTTTTACTATTCATTGGATACTGTATTGTAGTGATTCCCAACCAGAGGTACCACCCTAATGGGTACCTCTGCAGTTTGCAGGAGTAAACGTGTTGAGTAGCTCCGCTAATTTGGAAAAATAAATAAATAATGATAAAAAAAATGTTTAATAGAAAGTAAACACACAAATAAGATAACAAGTTAGTGTTAGGCAGCTCTTTACTATGTTTATTGTAATATATAGTAACTGAGGGACATGACACATTACACAAAATAGGTTGGGAACCACTGCTATATAGTATAATACAAAGCCATCCACATCACCCACTGAGTCCGTTGTATTTAGCATGTCTTATATCTTTCAGATGCCAAATGTTATGCCGGATCAAGCCGATACCTATAAATGCTTTGCCACAAATGAATATGGACAGGCCATAGTCACTGTTGTTCTGAATGTTATTGAAGGTAAGGACAGTTTGCTTGCTATGGATATGACAAATGTATGCAAATATTATTCTGCAGAGTAATTTAATCAGACATAGCATGTAGACTCAAGCGTACTTGGATCCAAATTTGACATTTGTACTTCACACGCCCTCATTCCCGTACTTATGACTCTTCAGTCCCCATTGTATATTATATAGATATATATTAGATAGATAATATATTAATAATGCGAGTACCCTCTTTCCTGTTTCAGTTGGTTTTAAAAAGAACAAAGCCGCGCAACAAGCAGCTGAAGCCAACGATGGGAATTTTAAGACCGTACTAAAAAGGAAAAGGTGGGTTTGTGTTGTATATGATTACATACCGTACACTTCTGTGTTATACACAATTACGTGGTTCTTCAACTAAATGCATCATATTTAAATTTTCAGTAAGATCCGTCCGAAATCTGAGCAACCTGAGAAAAAAGATGGCGAGATCGACCCCAAGTTTTGGGAGCTCTTACTTAGCGCTGACAAGAAAGACTACGAGAGAATCTGTGCAGAGTTTGGAGTGACTGACTTTCGCTGGATGCTCAAGAAACTAAATGAAATGAAGAAAGAAAGGGAGGAAGAACAAGCTGTGGTTGGTTATTTGTGATATTTGCACATTGATTTGTTAAAATGCATATTGCCTTTTGATTTTGATACTGACTAAACATGCTTTGATAAATTCTACCTTAATACTTATTTCCTATTGTTTTTGTCCCAGTTCGTCAAAAGCCTGTCTAACCTGAAACCTATTCAGGTTAATGGAGATGGTTCAGCGTCCTTTGAGATTGACATGGACCTTATTGACCAAAGCAGCTCCATATTCCTCTACAAGGTTAGTGTGAAAACCTAAAAAGAAATAAAAAAGATAACTCCCTTAACAGCCACTACGACATAATAGGTCAGGAGGTTACCCAAATAAATTAACTATAGGAGGCAGCCTCTAGGGACCATGAATTACCACAATTAATTAAAGTGCTATCTGGTCTGTACTTGTAAAGATGCATCTCGCACTGGAGTAAGTGCCTGGATGGATGGACAGATGGACAAACACCACTGGGCCTACTAGTAAACTCAAACCTCTGAGACACCACCAACGCAACCCTTAGTGTACAGTATATACTTGAGATTAATCTCTCTAGTTTTAAAATGTTTTGATGAAGTCCTGGTATGACTTTGTTTTAACTCAAATGAGTGTCCTTTCTCCAGCTATTATCTAGCAGCTATGTTTCACAAGCACAATTTGAAGAATTCCCAAAGGAAATAACACCGTACATTTCTCCCGCAGGATGGTGAAATGGTTCCATATACAAAAGAGTTGGGAGATAAGATAAAGCACAGCCTGAAACAAGTTGGGAAAAAGTACATTTTCAGTATGAGGGACCTTATGCCAGAAGATGCTGGACTGTACCAGTTGGATGTAGAGGATGTGAATATGTTTTCCACAGATTTTAAAAGTAAGTTTTAAACTTGCACACATGGCAAATTAATAGCCCCAATTTAAGCAAAGGAAGAATGTTTTTGATGCATAACACAAAATAACCCTAATCAAAAAAGCATCAACTGTGTTCTTAATAACTATGATTCAAGCAGATGTAAACTATTTTAATCTAAAATGAATCACTCCTTATATTTCAGTCCCCATGGTGGAATTCTTGGTGAAAATTCAGGAAGTGAAGGCAATTGAGAGGGAAGATGCTGTTTTTGAGTGTGTCCTGTCAAATCCCTTCTCCAAGATTTTGTGGTTTGGCAAGAATTTGCCGTTGGAACAAGGGGATAAATATGACATCCAGGTTTCTGAAGACAAGCTCATTCACAGGCTGGTGGTCAAAGACTGTATGATAGTAGACAAAGGAATCTATTCTGCCTGCGCAGGAATAAAATCTTGCAATGCATGGCTTGTCGTTGAAGGTAAGCTATTACACTCTACGGAAAGACTAACTGATAATATTAAAATATGGATAATGGTAATGGCTTGTCATGGAATAGTAATGACAAAGATAAAAAAACTTGATTCATCTGAACAATTATGCTTTACATGTCATAATATGGCATGTAAATGTGTGCACTCACTATGTGTGCACTCACTGCAAATCTTTTTTTTTTCCAATTCAGCTGATAAAGATGCGCAAAAGGGCAAAAAATCTGCAAGGAAAACAACAAGGGCAGGAGGATCTGGGATGGATCTGCAGAAGGTTGCCCAAGAGCAACAAGTAAAACTAGAGAAGGAGAGAGAGGAAAGAAAAGAACAGATTAAAGCTGCCAAAGAAGCTGAGGCAGCTGCACCACCACCTCCAGCTCCAGCTCCAGCTCCTGCGGCCACTAAGGTTCCAGCTGCTAAACCTGTACCAAGTAAGCCGGCCACAAGGTTTATGAAACAGGGTGTTGAAATCACAAATAAGGAATCCATATTGGCAAGATGAGATAATCAAAATGGTTATTCTTGACATGAATATGTATTTATTCATGTGGTTATTTCTTATAATCTACATTATCATCTTATCTTAACAAGAATTGTACTATACGCAGCGACAATATTGTAGGATTTGATTATGTCCAAATTATTTCAGAAATTGCAGTGGTTTGGGGGCAAGTCAATAATTACAATAATGGGAACCTTTGTTGTATCAATTTGCATATAATACTTGCTATGACAATTTGTTGATATGGCAACCACTAACCAGTTCTAATGGTTGACAGGAAAGAAAAAGGGTCCGGATCCACCGGTTGTGGAGGTAGTAAGTACAGGTAAGAAACTTGAAAGGTTTTGACAACCTCTGCATGCATTTCAAAGGTGGACGTGACAGCTATTTGAAACAGAATGGCTCTTTATCCTGATATCCTTTACTCTGACTTAAAAAAATCATAAATGTTGATTAAATGTTAAATGCTGCTGAGGTCACTGCAATGTGTATGAGTTGTAATGTCAGCTCAGTATGTGATTGTCTGCCTCCTTAAGATCAGGTTTTGCCTAATAGTATTTAGCCAATATATATTTACTGGTACAATGGATACTCTTAGGATGGCTAGATAGACAGGTTGCCATGCTCCTACACAACCTTGTACTGAGGTCTGCGTCTTATTGACTAATTGAAATCGATTTCTTTAGGTACCATACCAGCCCATTTTCATACAAATCCTATGCACTATTTTTCAAAGCATGCCTTAGTTTTCAAGATCGTGTTTCCCACTCATTCATTTCACTGTCATATAAAATTCATCTTGCAGATATTTGAAACATGTCTGTGTTGAGCTGATCCATCTCAGTGTTATGTCTGGTCTGCTTTTTAATGCTATTATTGCTTTAGTGTCTTTGTGCGTGCAGACTGGTTGGAACAGTTAACAATAAAATACATTATCATTGTATGGTTACCTATCTAAAGTAAGGTCTCTGCCAGGTCACGCTCCCCTGAAGACACATTATCACATTTAAAAAGACTTAATATTTTATCCAGTACGCTTTTTCAACAAAAAAAATCTCAAACTACATTAGCACATCTCTTCACCCCCACTGAGCATTTGAGAATACATGAATATGATAATATGGAGATGCCTCGAACCGTATCACACACTGCTACACCTCTGCTTTTTTTAATAAGTTAACTAGTCAACACAGCAAGACAATCTACAAACATAAAAAAAAAGAATGGGTGGAGCTGTTTCTAACTGAACTGTACGCTCAAAACTACAATATTAATGGGTTGGATTCATAATTGATTATTTGTTAGATTAATTGATGACATTCTTTCACTGGAGGGCTGAAGCTATAGATTAATGCAAAATTGTGGCATTTTACAGTATTTGTAGAACTGTTGTAAAATGATAATTTGTCACCTTTGGCACTGCAACAGCTGTTTAGTCATTTGTCATACCAAAAACACTACAATTACAAAATTTTGTCCTGTATGGACAGAAAAAATAGTGATTTCTCAAAAGGTATGTAGAAATATCTGTAACCGATGGGCATACTATAATCTTATAAGGGTAAAAAAAAAAAAAAGAGGAGCCCATTGATGATTATTCAAGTTTTTCATTCATGGAAAACTTTCAAAGGAGTAAACTAGACTCCAATCACTTTCAAATGCAAACTCGATGGTTTTCTGTAAGTAGGAAAAATGGTCTGGAGTAATCTTAAGAATACATGATTTGTAGAAAATGCACTAAAAGATCCAAAGTCGGAACAAATTTCATATGTCATATATCAAATTCATGAATGCAGATTAAAAGATAAAATTCTAAAATGTTTTCCTACTGTCTGTGATTGCTGATAGGTAATTCAGACAAAACATCAAAAGCAGCAGCTGGAGACAGTGGAGCATATAAAATTGAGGGAGTAATTAACAAAATCGAGTTTAAATGACTTACTGTTGTTATTGTTGTTAGGCCACTCAGCTGAGGAAACCGATGGCAGTGAAGGGCTTGATCAACCACTTGTGGAAGCAGGAGGCGGTATGCCAGATACTGAATACTGAAAGTACAACAGTAACAAGGATATTAAGAGACTAATAAAATAGTAGTTTCTCTAAAATAAAATGCCAATTCACAAATGGGAGGTGTGAACTAATACAACAGGGATCCTTTATAACCCGCATGCGGAAATATACTTTACTACTGATCCAAAGAGTCTCACTGTTCAGACGTGGTCATGTCTTCTACTGGATATGTTAACAAAGTTCTGTTAACACGCTTTATGTGTGCAGCTTATCATTGCGCTTGCTTTTGATGTCATTAACATTAACATTTAACATTTAGCTTAAACTTTTTAAGCAGATAACACTTGAGCCATGCAGTGTATTAGTTATTGGAATGTGCACCGCATTTATTAAAAAACAAATAAAAAGATTGTTATGATTATACTCTTAATTCCTTACTTTGCTCACTTTTTACACAGTGGTAGAATTCAACTTTTCACTTTATTGAGTATACATATAGTACTACACTGAAGGCTGCTGCACATAAATATGGAAAAGTGGAGTGTAACTTTGTTTTATGTTGCCCAGAGCCTGTAATAACCTGTGGACTCTCTGATATTTACGCTCTTCGTGGAAAGCCGGCCGAATTAATAGTGAAGATGAACAATGACAGCGAAGGCACCTGGTTCAAAGATGGAGAGCAGGTAAAGCCCATGAATTAACATACTCGAGGAAAGATTTTCCTTCCTACATTGTCAACATAAGAAACGACCAACTATAAGAAGTACTAAGTAACACATAAAGTTCTTCCTTTCCCTTTTGATTTGCTAGTTAAACTCAGGTGCTGGGCTCACCATAACCAAAGATGGAACCTCTCACAAGCTGACAATTCAAAGGTGCAGAGATGACGACTCTGGAGTTTATCGTTTTGTATCAGGGGATCAAAGTGCACAAGGGAAGGTCACTATTGGAGGTATAATTTATTCCCTTCTACTGTAGAACATTTATTAAATGACACAATGATGCATTAAATTGAATTAAACTCTGTGTTTCATAGATTTACCTGAATTTGACCCAGACGACCTTAACAAGTTCTCCAAACCAGTGATCGTAAGAGTGGGCCAGAACGCTGCTTTCAAGATGCCCTTTCCTCCTCAGGAGTCTTTGGTGATCAGTTGGTTTAAGGATGGCACTGAGATCAAAGACGGAGCAGGGGTTAAGATGGCAAGGGAGCCCAATCACAGCCGGCTGCTGCTCCGAGAGTGCCTGCGGACCGACGCTGGGGAAATAAAGATACAACTCAAAAACCCATTTGGGGCTGTGGAGGCCACATCTCAGCTCATTGTGCTTGGTACGACAACACAGAGAATTCAAATGAGAAAAGACAGATACAGAGATGAAAGATCTAGTATTTGTTACAAGGCCATCTTCAAACATAAACACAACTTTCAGCTTACTACATTTAGAATTGAACACCATGTTTTTGTAACAGATCGACCGGGTCCACCGGAGGGTCCAGTGGAGACTGTTGAATCCACCTCATCTATAATTGAGATGAAGTGGAACCCTCCCAAAGACGACGGCGGCTCCGCTGTCACCAACTATATAATAGAACGGCAGCAGGCAGGACAGAGTCTCTGGACGAAACTTGGGGATATCTCAGCTGACAAGACCTCCTTCAGAGATAGGAATGTGACTCATGGAAAGAAATACAACTACCGCATCTGCGCAGAAAACCCTGAGGGCCTCAGTGACACCCTGGAGACAGCTGATAGCATTATGGCTGGCATAATGAGTGAGTGTAGAAAAAAAGAAGTCTCATTTAGCATTCTTCAGAAAATCCCATGTTAATCTCCTTCAGGTTGTAATGAATGAAAACGCTTCTGGATCGGTTTTATGATTGCTTCAAATCGTTTATCACCAGAACTATTTAATCACTGTAGAAATCCCACCCCTTATAACTGCTGTAATAGTAGCTCCATCTTCAAGAGGAATAGTTTGCAATATCCTGCAGTAATAACGTGTAGATCTTTAATTTAATTCCACTTTTAATTACTTCATAATCATTTATAATGAGCTTACTTCATTCATTTCACTACTTGTCATTTCTTAGTACTTTCCGGTCCACCTGGTGCCCCCAAAGTGGTGAGTGCTTCTAAGACCTGCATCAACTTGACCTGGACACCTCCAGCGGACGACAGAGGAGTGCCAATAATTGGTTACCAAGTGGAGAAACGAAAGAAGGACACAAATCAGTGGATTGCCTTGAATGCAATTAATGAACCTATTGAAGGTTTGTCAAAAACACATTATTTCTTATGTATTAACGTGTTAATATGTTTTTGTTCCTGCAACGCTATTAATCGTATTTTCAGATGTGAAATACGCAGTAAAACATATCACTGAGGGAGCAGAGTATGAGTTCAGGGTTTCAGCCATCAATGAGTCTGGATCAGGAGATTCGAGCCCTCCCTCTGAAATGGTGTGTGCGAAGAATCCCAACAGTAAGTCCTTCACTTCCTTCGCTGTGCATATTAATGATTTTACTTTGTTATCCAGAGCAATGTTTGTTCCCTGTCTGCATTTCATATTTTGTGTGTTTTCATCCAGTGAGGCCGTGTTTTAAAGACCCAGAGGACTTCATTGTTGTCAGAGCAGGAAATTCTGCACGTATCAAAATTTGCTATGAGGTATGAATAAGCATAAAAAGCTGGTATGTATTCTTAGACACCAATTCTCTTCCATGGTACGAATCCTAAATCTATATTTCCAATCAGTTCTGCATTTTGTATTATATTTCCCCAATCTAGCCATGCCATGTGCTTGAGTTATGATTTTCTACAGTGTGACATGGCTGCATATGCCCAACACTTTATCTCGTTTATCCGATATTGATATCTCCAGGCTGAACCTCCACCTCAGATCACTTGGCTGAAGGATGATGAGCCAATATCCCCGTGGATTAATACCATCAATACAGAGGGAATGTCTCAGCTTGTTATTCCCTCATCAAAGCGCTCGGATTCAGCCATTTACACTATCAAAGCCAAAAACTCGGTGGGTGAGGCTTCATTCGACATTGAGGTTAGAGTCACAGGTAAGGACAAACAACAGGGTTTTACACAATGATTAGAATAGAAACGTTGTGGAATAAGTAGTAATATTTTATACTGAAACTATTGGTGACAATTATTTTGTGCTGATATTAACTGCATATTAGTGTCACAATCCTCAGGACTTTAAATGAGGAACTAATTTAATTGCCTGCATTGTGTTGTGCGTTGTTCCATTCCCCAGAAGAGAACATCATTTATATCAACACTGGACAACATTAATTGGTTAATATTTAGCCAATTAAATGCCAACAACACACTGAAGTATTGGCAAGCCAATGTCTAACCCTAATTAACATTGCACACTTCTAAATGGAATGAGAAACATAACTGCAGTTAGAGGATATGATTAACTGATAACAGCTGTCAAATACAAATGCAATCCTGTCAAACATTAAGTGAAATGCCTTTAAAATAAGGTAAGATTATATAAGGTTTCAAAGCAGTCACATTACACAGAAATTAAATGATAATTGCTTTAGAAAAATGGGGGAAAGAGGGGACAAATGTTTAGCAATTCCTCTCTTAATAACATATTCTACATCGTATCGTATTTGTTGCTAGATGAACCCAAGAATCCAGGGCCGGTGGAGCTGGAGCAAACAGTCCACGGCAAAGTGGTGGTATCATGGGCTCCCTCTCCAGACCAGGAGCTCGATGACCGCCTGTGCTACATGGTGTCTCAACACGACTCCAACAACAGAGTGTGGAAGACTGTAGCGGACCGCCTCTTCACCAACACATACACGGCCAACAACATCCTTCCTGGGATAGAATACCATTTTCGAATCTATGCCAGGAATGATATGGGCCTCTCAGATCCATCTCAATCACCTACATGGGGCGCCAACTGCAACAGGGGTGTGTTATTATATGATTCCAATTCAGTTCAGTTTGAATATGCCATGTTTCTACTCAAAAGTGCAATCGCAATAATGAATCTTTGAAGTCTCTGATTTGTTCACTGTTATTTCAGACCTGGGTAGTACAACTGAATGTCTTCAACATTTCTGGACCTGTCAATATGATTATCATGTGACCTAAATGATCATTTCAGTCCTTTCCCTCTTTGATTTTTTCCATCAAGTTCCAAAAACCTCAAATGGAGTTAATTCATCAGAGATCTGCTTTGAGAGGCCTCCATCCATCTTGGTCCCCCTGAAAGTCCACACACCACCTAAAGGTTACCAACTCTACATGACATGCGCTGTCCGAGGATGCCCCACGCCCACTGTATCCTGGTACCTGAACGATGCCTGCATCAACTTAGACAACAACTATTACATCACCAACTCATTTGGTGTGTGCTCCCTGTACATTCTTAGAGTCCGAACAATTGACAGCGGTGATTATAAAGTTGTTGCAGTCAACTCTCTTGGCAAGGCAGAGTGCTCTACTAAACTTATAGTTAAAGGTAAGATTTAACTTAAGGTTTGTTTTTTTTGTTTTTTCAGAATTACACATTTTGTTTGTTCTTCTAATGACTGTTTTCCTGTCTTTTCCACAGATTAAAATGACATGAAAGCTTCATGCAGCTTTTCCTCTTAATGAGATATTCTGGAAAATAAGGAAGTGAAATGTGTTTTACTTCACTGAAAATGTGTGATAATGTTGGTAAAGTGCTGATAAAACCATCTAAAATAGACTAAATACTAACTTATTTATTTGTTTGAAATGTGATTTAAAATTGTTCCCGTCATCAGAAATAATAAAAATGAAGCACAACTAAAGTGACATACAAAGACATCTGTGACACTTTCAAGATCTTGTAACAACTGCAATAAAATCAACAAACTGACAATTCTGTGTGGCGTTCTTTTTGTCACTGAATTCTGCCTGTATCAATAACACACAAGTCAGTGGCCATCGTAAAAGCAACAGATATTTCCAGCATGAGTTTCCTGTAGCACATAGCTCCAATATCTGAGCCAATGACACCATGCACATCGCAGTTCTACATTAAGCCCTTACATTTTCATTGCATTTCCATATATATATCCACCTGAGCTCCCCAGGTGGAAACCGACTGTAGTAAATGTACTAAATTAATTCTTTTTATATCTTTTATATATATATATCTTTATATATTACATCAAATAACCATTAAAGGAAGAGCTTCAGAGAGACATCTAAGTTTAATTGCTTGTATGTATAGATCTGAATGAAAGACTCATGCTTACATTCAGTCAACTTTACATACTGTATTTTACTGACAAGCCCAACACAAATCAAGTCCATACTGTGCATAATGTGACATCTATAACCTAATCTAACATAGGATCACTGCTGGATACAACCTGTTGACTAAACACATATAGCCAATCTGCCAGTTTAATCTGATGGCATTATATTCACTGATAAGAGTATAATAATGCAGGATTGCTCATCCTGTTATATTTAGGGCAGTTGTTAATTGCTCTAAGTGAGAGTCTTTACCTCATTTCCTCCGCCAGGTCAGAGGTGATATTTGTGTTTATTCTCTGCTCGTGTCATCAGGCTTTTCTTGCAATTGCGTCTCTTTTATAAGGTCGGGGGTGACTATTCAAACTGTCTGGATAAGTCATGCTTGTTTAACCTCTGACAATCTGAATCCAAAAACCTGCTCAGTGCAATGAGTCAAACACACCAACCATCTTTTTATAATGCCACCCGGGGTCACAATGTGACTCAGAGAACCCCACAGAAATGCTGTGAGAATGTCCGTTGATACTTTTGGAGGATAATTGGAACATTCATATCAACCGGAGATTATTTTACCAAATAAAATGTCTCACGTTAATGTTTATTGACCAGTAAAGTCAGTGATCATATTACTAGAGACCTTGTCAAGCTGCCAGACGAAAGCTTTTGGAAAGATGCTTTGACTCTTGCATATGGGACATTACTGTGCATGGCTATTGTGGATCCATAAATCATAAAGCCATGACTATTTACATCAAGTAGAGTAATATCCATCATTAATAATAAAAATAATAAAAAAAAGAAGCTCAAATTCATCATATTGGAAAGAATGTGAATTTTGATATTGAAATATAATGCGCTTGGTGTTTTTATATTGTCAACAGTAATGGTGGAAAACCAATACCAGATTGAATGAACAGTCATAATGTATTTCCAGTACCAAGTGCAAAGTGATCGCTTTAATAGGGATGGGTAGGAGGAACCTCCACCCTTTACCACTGCTGTAATATGGGTTTTTAGCAATTACATTTCACCCATGTATGGGTTTCTATGCGCTCCAAACTTTTATCACTGAACAAAAAGGGGTGTCACTTTTGAAATATCGGATAGTGAGAAAGAGTTCAAGCTGAAGACGGATAGCTGAACATAGACGACGAAGAACTGAAAGTAAGTCTTTTTAATGGCACATTTTGGGGGTCAATCATTTTTGTCAAATTAATCTACTGACCAAAAGCAGCAGAAAGGCATCATTGGCTGAGAGAGGTCAATATCAGGACAGGCAAGCTCTAGTACATTCTTCAGTCACACTCTTTACTTTAAAAGGTTTCTAAATGTAATAATCTTTTCTTAAAAATCAATAAAGACAATTCGTAGGATTTGTTTACTATAGATAAGTATCAGGTTGAGTTTATAGGCTAACAAAGCATGTGATTCTGCTGCTGCAAAAATCTACTAACCATACTTTTTTTAAAAACATTTTTTGACCTGTATGAAGGTTTTGGTGGCTGGTATGTTAGAATATCCTCTCTAATGTGAGTCATGACACTAAGAGCTGCCAGAATATACTGTGTGTTCTGCCACAGGGACAGGAGTGGTGTCTACAAAAGTATCTAAACCCTACAACTTTTTTGTGCCATATTACAAGAATCAATGCAGTCAACAGTCAAAGTATTTTGAGACCCTGTGAAAAGATAAATATGAATGGACCTCTTGAGATCATCCTGATATTAAATAATTGTGTGGACTGTGAATGTGACCTTCCCAAATGGCTACCCATGACTAACAAATGATTGAGCAGGAAACTATGATCGGTTTTCACTACAGAATGTGTTACACATCAAAGTCTTTATTTAATACCCTTTCCCACTGGGTTGTAGATGTTCAAGGTCAGATATCCTTTTTCACATTTTTCATTGTTTCTCGTATGGTCCTTAAAATGAAAAGGACCTTGGAAAAAAAGACTTATGGCCATGATCTTGATATACAGCCTATTATGTTCTAATTAAAATCATCTCTGCTCTGAAGATACAAGAATTACTCAACCAACTTTAAGACTATTTAGATGCCCTAAACAAACAGTTCTTTGGACATTGCTATCTAGTGGTACTTGAACTAAAGGTCTCGTGGGTGACAGTCAAAATAGGTCAACGTCAGGGTCGTAGGTCTTACTGCCTATGTGCAAAGGGCTTTGGTTAAAACAAATTACATTACGTGTCTCATATTAACGCTGTGGAGAGGTTTTGATAATCTAATTAGTAAATCAAATACACAGCCTGGATTTTTTTATCTTCCAACACAAAACAAATCTGCTTGCTCAGGACAAGCAATTTAAGTTTAAAGTTTACTTTCAGTCTTTTGCTGGTAGTAAACAACCAGGCACCTAACGAGAAGCACTGTTCAAAACATAATTTTAAAAAAGAGTTGTTAGCATAAAAAGAGATTTACAGATATGTGCATCGACTCAACAGTCTGATTCGTAGACATACTGCCTCTGTCTATGTTTGGATCCTGAGCAGTTAAACTGCTGGCACAGCCACTTGACTCCACAGGCAGTTGGGCAGAGTCAGCCACTAGGTGGGATTTCACATTCCCCTTTTACAATGTCCCAGCATGTCTCCAAATGTCTGCATGAGTCACGCAGGAGTCAAGGCATCCCCACTTTGACAGGCTGATGTCATACAGTAACATTGATGATACATGAGTAGAGGGCAGGGTTTCTCAACCTTTTCTGGCCCACAACCCCATTTTTAAGCCTCCCATGTTCTCATGACCCCAGCAATTACAGAATGAGTCATGTGACATGAGTATATATATGTGACCGTGGAGGGCATTCAAAATAAATTATATAAAAAGATTGGGGTTTTTTTTAAATATATTTTAGAGGATTAACAAAAAAAAATTTTTTAGAATCAACTACTCATTTTTTAAGCAAGAATGCATGAAATTCACTGCTTCCCCCCTCAAATGTGAATATTTGTCGCTTTTTTCAGTCTCCTATGATTGTAAACAGACTATCTTTGGATTTTAGGAAATTGTGATTTCTTAATTCGTTAACTGTCAGATTAATCAATAACAAAAATAACTGTTCATAAAAACATTATATATACCAATATACTTTTGTCTAAATAAGTCCTTTTTATAAATCATGCCCATTTGAACAAAAATATTTTAGTTCCCTTTTTCTGTCTTATTTTAATAAAGTTTTGTTTCTCTCCGCTTTACATGGTCTAGTTTTGCTGTAAAACACTAACTTTGTTAAGAAAAGTGTTCTAAAAAAGAAAGTTTATAGTAATAAGAATATCCCATAATACCAAATGGTTAAAAAATGCTTTTCCAAGGCCTATAGGAGGATATAAACATTGCCAGGATTCGTTAATCAAATTTTGGGTTGATCATAAGGCTTAAATATCTTGCAGAAACCTTTTAACTGTTCATATGTCTTTGACCGCAAACAAACTTAACCATGTTGGTTTCCCCAAACTGTCTTTGTTCAAACTGTAAAATCGCCATAAAACACTTCAATGATCTAGCTGACGTATGTAGGACACCATAATGTCAAAGTTAGTGACATTATCTAACAATTGTGCATTATACTTTGTGGACTGTGCAGTGTAAGATTATTTGATTTGTTCGGCTGAGTCACTGTTTTTCCATTTTGGTTCAATGTCAGCCGTGTGTACACTGTAAACAATAGAAATAAATGCTCGGTTCTATAAGTGATAGATACAACGAAGGCTGATGTAGTCATGTACAACAGTTACACTTTCTCTTCGTGTTTCAGCCACAACTTGATAAAAACTGAGTTGAAAACGCTGCAATGAGTTCAACAAAGCAGGACCCAAAAGCCTTCGGTAAGTGTGGAAAATGTGAGGGACTTTTTTGTGTGTGTTGTTTGTTGTACGTGGAAATATGGAGTGGTAGTTTATAAATTACCATGTTGTAGAATTATTAAGTAAATATCACAAATCTTAACAAGTTGTGTGTATTTAGACAAGGCATTTTACAAATGTTTAAATAAAAATATATCGGCAAAAAGTGGCACAGGTTACACTTTTTATTGAGCTAAATAGAATGAGAAATGGCTTTTCCTTAAAGGAATTTCAGTTTACATCAGAAATACCACTTCTTTAGTCCTTGAAATGGAAAGGAAGTCTATCAAGGATATAATCAAAGGACAAAAAGTTTACCAATTTAAAAAAAGTCTTACCTCCAAGAGGCACCATCTCCAAGGGTCTGAAACTATTCAAACCCATAGAGGCCTAGTGTTGGTGGCTCAGAGTGGTTTATGAAAGGAATATCAGCTTTATTCAGCCAACAAATTCTCAATGAAGGTGCCCTGAAGTCTGCTGGTGTCCAAATCTAACAGTTCTTCCAGGAGTGATTGGTATGCAGCTGCCAGCGACTGACTGCTGTCCTACCAGACTTGGATTATGTCTGAATCAATGCTTGAGGAGCAAGGTTACGAGAATCCTGCCTGCATTCAGATGATATAAGCGCGTTCATCAACCCCTTGAGAGAAGACATGGAGTTTGATGAATATTCAATATATGCCCTCAAACTGGAGTAGGGCTGCTGTGGAAAGTGATGAAGAATGGGTAATGTGAAAGTAACTCACATTGGAAATAGTGCAACAATAGGCCAGGCCCTTGACTTTACTGTATGTCAGTTTGAGACAAGTATGTCAAATGAATTGAGTCCACTTTGTAGCTGCATTCTTTATTAAATAAATGTGATGCTAGTTATGCTATTGAGTAGAAAGAAGATGTTTTGTTCTTATTTATTGAATCCGTTTTTTTTTCTTGCATCTGTATTTTTTGTGAACATTATCACCCGCCTTCTTACATTATGTTTCCATGTAAGTTTGTGTAACAATAGCAGATGATGGTGAAGTAAAGGTAAGACATGGGGGAGAAGAGGTTTGCTACCAGAATAGCTATATTTAAACTTCCAAAATGCATGTTTACTATGGTCTGTTTTGATATAACCAGTAAAATTTCTACATTTGAAAATTAGAGATACACAGATTGAGCTTTAAAGTCAGTGTTAAGCGACACACAAGGCAGAATTATTACATCTCAAACTGAACAAAAGTGTGCTGCATAATAAACCGGAATATTTTATTGCACATTATTGATTAATTAATTAGTTGGGATAGATTGGTTAGAGGAGCATTTGTATAAAGTTGTTGAAGTTGTATCATTGCTGGTATCTGGTACAAATATATTTTACTAAAAGATAATCGTTTGTGGCCGTTGACTCACCAGAACCCGCAACATCCCTTTTTAAAACCACATTTTTAGCTAGTGTTTTCTTATTAAATAAATCTGAATGTGATTATAGTCAGGATATGGTATCTGCATAGTTACACACAGTTGAAGCAATAATTGTGGGACACATTTGATTCTACACACAGTTGAACAGTAATTAGCCATTTGGCCCTATCTATTTTATGCAGCAGTGAAAGTTCAAGCCTCAGGGTGAATGAAGCAACTCTGAGTCATTACAAAGTATGATGCTTGTGCAGAAAATGGAGTAACAGCTGTTGGATGAACTTAGTGTTGTGTATTGAGTCACCAGTACAGAAATCTGAAAGAGGAAAAACGCTGACAAAATGTGTCATCCATCTCTCTTTTGCTTGTAATAGTCTTAGAGAAGCAGACTTCTCAGAGCATCTTGAAAAAAAATGT
The DNA here is from genome assembly GCA_036023655.1 of Nannoperca australis. NCBI lineage: Eukaryota > Metazoa > Chordata > Actinopteri > Centrarchiformes > Percichthyidae > Nannoperca > Nannoperca australis. Next base: position 33,083 of record JAVQJD010060015.1, on the reverse strand, counting down.
ATATCAGCATTTCTCTAAAATATTGATTATGATTATAAAATAAATAAAATCTGTTTAATTGTATTTGGAATTTATATTAAAATAAATGCAAAATACTCATTTTGAGTATTTTTGACATGCATGTTTGTCTTTAGATAAAAATAGATCAACATTTGTATCCAAAATGTATCTTAATCAGCACAGATGAAGAAATTAAAAAGGTCTTGCCATGTTGTAGCAGCTTTAGTTGTTGACAATGAGAAAGGAAATACTGACCTCTTGTGAAATTGGAGTGTAAATGCAACTCTTACTGTTCTTGAACAGTTAAAAAAGTCGATGTTTAAATATTGTGAACACGTTTGAGATATCTGGCAAGAAACATTCTGCGGCTCAACTTGTTCAAATACTTGTTTAACCATATTATCCAATCCTATGGTTTTGAGCTCAGGTGTGTTTTAACATGTGTGAATAATGAATAACTGATGACACAGAAAAAACATTTTTAACATTTCCTTTTCTCTTTCTTGTGTCTACGTTTGCTTTAACAACCTCACACAGCCAAGTTTTACTGTTTTTATTCTTCTTCTGGTCTTAACAGTGGCTATCAAGAAAAGGTCCAGAGTTCCTGGGGTTATGATCACTCAGTATGTGGAAATACTTCCTGCAGGAAAGTCAACACCTGACTTCACCCGAAAGCCAATGCCTATAACCGTTCAAGAGGGTAAATAACAAACGCCAAAATACAACCGTAATTACAACACCACCATCAGCAACTGTATCCCTGTTGTATGGCTCTCAGTATTTTGAATTTCAGGTAAAAAAGCGATTTTCAAAGCTATGGTTAATGGAGAGCCAGCACCAACCGTAACATGGGGGCGTAATAAGGGCGAGGTTGACAACCCAGAGACGTACAAGACCAGATATGATGAAAGAGCTCAGGAGTACATTCTTGAGGTGACAAACTAATATTACACTAATATATCACATTCCACTCTCCTGCACTCCCACATTTGCTGATCTGTATCAAATTTGTATATTAGAAGTGTGAGGTACACCAAAGTTAAGTTCTTTGATTGGTTAGAAAAACTCATTCATCAGGTCAATGTGAGACAGAAGAGAATATTCAGCACTAAAAGATGCAATCTAAATATAACAATATTGCTTTGTCAGATACTCGGTGTAAAACCAGATCAAGCTGACTCCTACAAATGCTTTGTGACCAACGAGTATGGACAGGCTGTCTGCTCTGCAACGCTCAATGTTATTGAAGGTAAAAGACAGATTATTACCATACAACATATTCACTGTAAATTAATCAAGTTAGAGTTTACTCTACAGTAGCTTTGACTATTCACTTATTCACTTTCTGGTTTTGCTACCGTTATCATTTTTCTTTTCCAGTTGGAACCAAGAAGAAAGGCCAAGCAGGTATGAAATGTACCACATTAATATGATGGCACTTCAGTTCTCTCTTTCTATCATCCACTTATCCATACATTTCTATTTTGAAGGGTTTTAGAGTTTTCATGATTGTGTTTTTTCTTGAATTTTTGTCTCAGTAGCTGTAACAACAATGTGTGTTGAACATTGTAATACAATAACCTACTGTATGCTGTAAATAGAAAAACCTCTGGTTTCAAATAATTCTAAAAGATGTAAGTAATCTTATCTAGCGTGTTTTGTTTGATTTTCCAATTTACATCAATCATAATTTTTTTTCAGCAAATCAACCACCACAGGATTTCAGATCAATGCTTAAGAAAACGTACGTTTAATCTCAAAGTCAAAAACGTATTTTTTTATATATGTAATGCTGTAAACACCCAAAACATATTACTCTGTTCCTCTTTCCAGTGTTGTTGTCACAAGAAAAAAACAACTGCCGCCAAAAAAAGAGGGAGAAATTGATCCTAAGCTCTGGGAACTGCTTCTTTATGCACCAAAGAAGGACTATGAAAGAATCTGTTTGGACTTTGGCGTTACTGACTTTCGCTGGATGCTGAAGAGACTCAACCAGATGAAAAAGGAAAGGGAGGATGAGCAGGCAAAGGTACTTTACTTTATGCAGTTTGTAACAACTGCATATAAATTCTGGCTCATGTATTTTGAAGCTGCAAAATGTCAGTTTTAGTTTTAAACAAGAAATTGGATTTTAAAGTATTTTTCTCCTTCCTGTGCATGAATTTAGTTTTGCCTGGGGCTAAACTAGCCTGGTGGCATTTTAAAAAAGTAAACACCCATGCCCTGTTCAATGGACCTTAAAATAAAAATGTCACGGCTTCAGCAGTGAAGTTCAGAGAAGAATCTACAGAAGATACACAGGACGCTTTATCTTTCTTTTTCAGGCCGTAGAGAAACTGGAAAATGTGAAACAAATAGAAGTAAAACCCAATGGCAAAGCTGAATTCAGCCTTGACATGACACTATGGGATCCAAACAGTGCAATTAACTTATACAAGGTGAGTTCCAATGATAATATTATAAATTCTATGAATATATATGATAAACTGTTTAAAAGCAATTATTTCTCATAATACATTTAAAAACGTAAACAATTTTTCTCTAAAAAGGATGGGACGATGGTTCTATATGGTGATGATGAAAATTCAAAGCATAGCCTTAAAAAAACAGGGACAAAGTATGTTTTCAGCATCAAAGATCCTCGGGCAGAAGATTCTGGGTTTTACCAGGTTGATGTTGATGAGGCAAATGTCCTTTCCACTGACTTTCAAGGTAAGGTGTAACTACTGCAAGTGCAATAAAAACACGGTGACTATATTGGCAGTTGCTGATACAAGTCAAGGCACCTTTAGGCATGAGAACCAGTTAAGCCACCAGTGAATTCACATCCACCCTTCCTCCTCCCTCAGTGCCTGATGTGAATTTTATAGCCAAGATTAAGGATGTGAAGGCCTTTGAAAATGAGGACGCCATCTTTCAGTGTGTCTTGTCAACACCCCTCAACAGAATTACCTGGTCAAAACAGGACTCGTCACTGGAACATGGGGGCAAATATGAGATTACGGTCTCAGAGGACAAACTAATTCACACACTGAGAGTTAAAAACTGTGAAATGGCAGATAATGGAGCATATCATGCTATTGCTGGGATAACTTGCAGCAGTGCCTCCCTTACAGTGGAAGGTGGGATATCTTTTCTTTGTTCATATTGATACATTAATAAATAAAATATCCATCTAATCTTGATAGTGTGATACCTGGATAATCACTCCATTGTTTCTTCTTTAAAATACATTTACCTGTATGTGTTCCCTGTAATTCAGCTGATCCAAATGGTAGTAAAGGCCGTAAGGGCTGCCAAACTGGGGATCAGGATGATCTGACTAAATTAGCATTGGAACAGCTGGCCAAGCTAAAAAAAGATAAAGACGACTTGGAGGCAGCCAGGCGAGCACAGGCTGAGAAGGATGCTGCAGATGCAGCAGTGGGGGATGGAGGAGATGGTTCTGGTGATGGGTCTGGTGATGGGTCTGGTGATGGGTCTGGTGGCAAGGCTGATGGAGACACGGGTGATGGAGACGACAAGAATCAGAACCTCCTGACAGATGGAGATGCAGATGATAAAAAGAAGCAATCACGAACTGTCCCTTTGGTTCCTGACACCATTATAGGTACAATCCTTGCATTGTGTGAAGATAATGTGTCGCTGCATTGCAGAAACTAATACAATATCATAGTTTTAATTCCATTTATCTCTGCTACTGCATACTGTGTATTGTCAGCATTAATCTCATGTATTGCACTGGAAGGTTGATTCGAAATAAGAGTAAAATGTGCGAGACCGAAGTGGGAAAAGGAGAATAAAATGTAGGATGGACTGAGGCAAAAACTATTTTACTTCCAAGATAATTTAGGCCTATGCATTAGAGAAAAAGTCTTTAAACTGTTCCTTGTGGCGGGGACACAGACCAAACCAGATAAAAAATTCTAGGACATCCTTCAAAATCTCAGATTCAGAAAGTAGAAAATGTGATAGGTCCAATCATTCTGACAAGTCAGTAGTCAAACATGTCACATTTAAATTCTGGATAATAATCAAAATAATTTAAGGGTAAATGGCTTCAGGATTTTCCAATTACACATAACAAGTTCAGTGAGAGATCAAATCAAGTGTAACGGTCATCAGAAAAACCATTAACTGCAGGAAAACAAAACATGAAAAAAAAGAAAATGCACTTAGTATAATTTAAGGAACACATGCTTTTACATAGGCCATAAAATTGTACTTAAACATATTTACAGTAAATGTAACTGAGTTATTATAAAAAGGAGTTCAATGATATATTTCATGAAACATCTTCTGCAGTCCTGCATGTTGACCACTAGAGACATACTGGTTCTGATCATTGATATCCTTGATTTGCTTATGCCAAAAAATGTTAAACTGCATGTGCTTTCTGCATCGTTTCTACCTTTGTTTGCTCCCTTTACTAGCACTATTTATTTGTATGGAATTTAAGACCAAAATGGTAAACTGACTGTAGTTGGAGGCTGACATCCCAATGCTGCTATTTATTTTTTTTAAGTTTGTCAGGTCAATTCCCATTCCAGCTATCTTCACTCGAGTAAAGAATAAAAAATGTTTTATGCTACCATCAAAAAAGGTGAAACAACTCCAAAAATGCACCACTAAATGCCCCCTTTGTTCTCTTCATACCTCACAACCACCAACATTTGTACATTTTAATATATTATATTTACCAGAGGTTAAATATGGCAAAATACAACGTGCACAGTCATTTTGATTATTTCTAAATGCACACTTTGCTCTTACTGTTACAGACCACGGTGTTCAGTTTGTCAGTGGGCTGTCAGATACTGTTGCTAATACCGGTGAACGGGCAGAGCTGTCTTGCAAACTAAGCAATGAGACCTCCAAGGGATGTTGGTATAAAAATGGGAAGCTGGTAAGTCAACTATTCCAGGAGGTTTATACATTTTAAAAGGACTACTGCCCTGCATATCGCTTAGCGATTCCCTAGCTTGCAAAATAATAAAAGTTTGTCAAAAATATTATAAGGTACATTGCATACCTTCATTTCATCAAAATATTCATTTAATTGAATCTTTCTATCTGACAAGCTGACCAATGAGGATGGGGTTACAATTATCAAAGACGGAGCCTGTCACAGATTGATAATTGATTGCTGTAAGAAAGATGATGCAGCTGTGTACCGCTTCGAGGCTGAAGGTCGGAAATCAGAAGCAACTCTTAATATTCAAGGTCAGAATAAAAATTACTAACGTGGTTTGGTATCAATTAATAGGTTATGCAATGGTTTAAAAAGTGTTTGACAAAACCTTTTTTATTTCTCTTTAACATGGAAGACCCACCAAAAATCGACACAGAGGCACTAGGAGAATTCACAAAGCCAGTAATTATAAAGGCAGGTGAAAATGCCGAATGGAAACTGCCGCTTTCAGGTGGCGCACCGATGAATATACAGTGGTACAAGGATGACGACGAACTTCTGCCTGCCCTCAATGTGAAGACTGAAACATCAGATGCTGAGAGCAGATTACGCCTTGCTAAGTGCCAAAGGAAAGACAGTGGAGAAGTCAAAATCAAAATCAAAAATGAATTTGGTACAATAGAGGCAATTTCCAAACTTATTGTACTGGGTGAGTTGACAATAGGAGACTTACTTTGCCATGTATTACAGATTGTATGTAAAAAGATAAATGCTTTTTGCAGTTAGTGTTATTGTCATTTCGTCAACAGACAAACCAACGCCACCACAAGGACCTGTGGACATTATGGAAAGTGCTGTAACATCCGTTGAGTTCAAATGGAAACCGCCAAAAGATACAGGTGGATGCCCGGTCACAAATTATATCATAGAACGCCAACAAGTAGGGCGCAATAAATGGTCAAATCTTGGCGAGATCCCTGGCGGCAACCCAAGTTACAAAGATTCAGATGTGGATCCTGGAAGGAGATACTGCTACCGGATCAGAGCCAAGAACGCAGAAGGCATCAGTGATTACCTGCAGACAGAGGACATACCAGCTGGTGTATTACGTAAGTCAACAAACAAGCGAAAGGCACACATTTATATTTGTTTTTATTTATTTTAAAGAAAAAGTCATATTTCACGATTTCATAATTCATTCTAGATACTCATTTTAATAGGACCATTAAATGTTGAAAGGAAATCATGAGGCAATGTGTTAATACTACTCCAACAGATACAATAAATGAGCACTATGTGATGGATTGTCATACTTCCACTAATAGTGGAATTTTCCAATAATACAGACGGGGTTTTAATAACTTCTACATGGGCTAATTAACAACTATTCCTAAGTGTATCACAGAAATATTTTAGCATTTTAAATCTGCATTGGTGGAGGGAATACAAATGTCTATTTCTAACTTTGCACAACAGTGCGAGCTTCAATGCAGGTCCGTATTAATGAAAACATTATTTTCCAGTACACCAGGACATGTGCAAGGTAATAAACAGAACAATATAAACCAACATAACATAACATAGAATCGAGAGAATGTCATGTTTCTCCCACAGGTTATCCTGGAGCCCCAGCAGCACCTAAAGTGGTCAGTGCTTTCAAAGACTGCATCAATCTGGCATGGTGTCCTCCATGTGACACTGGAGGAACCAAATTAGCAGGATACAATTTGGAAAAGAACAAGAAAGGCACCAATTACTGGAGCCTGGTAAACCAAGGAGGGCCTATTACAGGTATAATCCATCTCCTGTCAAAAGCTGCAGAAATACATTGTGAAAACAAATGCCTGTTATGCATCCACATGCATCAATGAACATAACTTGTGATATGACCATTTTGTCCTTTTTCCACAGATACAAAGTATGCAGTGAAAGATGTTTTTGAAGGGGCAGCATATGAATTTAGAGTGTCTGCCATCAACCTATCTGGTGCTGGAGATCCAAGTATTCCATGTGACACAGTAATCTCAAGAGATCCAATGAGTAAGACAGTCACACTGAACTCTTACGCTCTACTGCAGTTTGTCTTTGCAAGTTTGTGGTGCATCAACATGCTGTTCGATATAATGCTGTCTGTAGATCTTTGTGCAATATAAAAGCACAGCAATGCTGAGGCAATGACCTCCCTTCACGGTCTCTTTTCAGAACCCCCAGGCAAAGTCACAGATCTGAAGTTAACATCCTCCAATTACACCACCTTTTCACTGGCTTGGACTAAACCTAAAGAAATTAAAGGAGTAGAGGATGAAGCCCAAGGCTACTACGTGGAGATCAGACCAATAGAAAGCCTTGAATGGACCCGTTGTAATGCCATCCAAATGACTCTAACCTCCTACACCGTGCTTGGTTTGAAGGCAATGGCCGCATACTGGGTGAGAGTAATTGCCACCAATTATGGAGGTGATGGAGAACCTCAGGCCTTTGACAGTTACATCATTGCCATGCCTCCTTCTGGTGAGAAAATCTGAGATTTGAGATTTGAGCTTGTTTTTGTTGCTTTAAACCGAAGGACATCCCTGACACAGGCTGCCTGTGTTGATATGTATGTATTGAAACTGCTGACATCTGTTTATTTGGTCATGCCAACCATGTGGTTCAATCGTTTGCAACACTGTGGGAAAGAAATAAGTTCCAGTAACAGATTGCAGTGTGGTACAAAAAAAACTGGTGTACCAAGAAAACAATGGATTACAAAAAGGGATTTAGATAGATAGATATTTAGATATAGATAGTAATCCATTTTTTTAAATGTCTTTAAGCATTGCAAGAATGAAAAGAATGAAAATATAATTTTAAGAAAATGGAAAAACTACAACAGTATGCCAAAATTGTAACAAGTTTTCCCTTCACAGTAAGGCCAAAGTTTAAAGATCGCAACATGAAGACCTTTGTGGTGGTAAAATCTGGAAACACAGTCCGTCTGAACATCAGCTTTGAGGTACTGTGCCAGACGTTTTGCTCCTAATGGGTTCATTGGACAAGTGTTTTATTGTGTGAGACTTTAAGTGAACATTATCAGAATTGTAATTTAAAAACGTAACATGATATTTTTCTTTTTGTCTACAGGCCTCCCCCCTGCCAGACATCTCCTGGCTAAAAGATGGTGTTTTGATGCCTAAACATGTAACAATTACCAACTCAGATAAAGGCTCTCAACTGTTAATCCCCACATCTGAACGGTCTGACAACGGCATCTACACCATTACTGTCAAGAACATGGTCGGCCAGGAGAGCTTCAGTGTTGAAATCAGAGTTACAGGTGAATCTCAGTGTGCGTGGCCATGAACTACTACTTTTCATGGCCTGGTATACAACAACATATTACAAACACAGTTAGAGACTGAACGCATACTCTTCGCTGGCCATCCCAGCTATTTAGCACATTAAACACCCAAGAAGTTCCACTTTACTGGTTTGTAGAGCTAATGCAAGGACATCATTGTTTCGACCAAAACGTTCATGTCCCATCTAAAATCAGCAAAGTAACCTTGTAATATCAGTAATGTGCATCTCTGAGCCTCATAATCTGGTTACAGATGACCCCAAGTCTCCAGGTCCATTGCAGCTGGATCAGAACATCCCAGGAACAGTGACTCTGTCCTGGGCTCCCTCTCCAGATGAGAAGAGGGATGACAGACTGCACTACATGGTATCCAAGCGGGACTCCTTCAAGCGCACTTGGAGGACAGTGGCAGACAACCTCTTCAACAATAAGTTCACAGTTGTCAACATTTTGTCTGGACGGGAGTATTACTTCAGGGTATTTGCTAAAAATGACATGGGTCTTTCACCACCATCTGAATCCCCTGTGTTTGCAATCAAAAAGGAAAAAGGTTTGTGTCCCCAGTTCAATCACAAAGACATCTGAATCACTTCTCTCTTTCCTTTACACAACTCTAAACTGTGGTTCCTTTGCTAGCATTAATTACTACAATTGCTGAAGGACAGACGTATTTTCCTGAAAAATGTCATCCCTGAAAACGCTGCTGTAGGTGCTTTTGTTTTGTCTGGCTATGTTTGTCTGTCTTTTGCTCTGCTGTCTCTCTTGCAAAAGACTGGTGATCTTCTATGATGCAAACAAAAAGAGACAGAACAGAAAAGATAAAACAGCATAGACACTTTTAGGCGACAAGAGATTACAGCTAAAATGTTGGAAAACTGAAATTAGAAGAGAGCATGGGTAGATATGATGGATAAGGCAGAACCGCTTGACATATAGTACTCACGCTGCCACTATGGCAAAACTTAATGGACCTGTAGTATTCTGAGAACCAACAAATTAATCATTTCTTAAACTGACAAAGGTTTAAATGTAATACATTTTTAAAAAAGAGTGCTGTGGAAGAAACATTTATCTTGAAGACAAAGACAAAAGAAAGAACTGCTGGACATGAGAATGCACTGAGTTACAGAAGTTGGAGGAACCGCATAATTTCAGGGCTTTGACTCTCAGTAGAACTATCAAGTTAGGGAAAACTGTCTAGTACAAACTTAGCACTTAACTGTTATAATTCTGTAAAACCCTAAACTTTGTGTTTCAGGAAAGTTCAAAGTAAACATGCCGGAGACAAAATCCGTTGACTTCCAGTCACCTCCATCATTTACCGTTCCCCTGAAGAGGCGCACAGCTCCACAGGGTTACGAGTGCTACATGAGCTGTGCAGTTAGGGGCGATCCGGCTCCGCGTGTGACCTGGTGCCGCAACAACATCAGCCTGAACACGAACACCAACTACCACATCACCAATGTATGCGGAGTCTGCTCCATGCTCATACTAAGGGTGGGCCCCAAAGACAATGGGGAATACAAAGTCATCATTGAGAACAAACTGGGGACAGCAGAGTCCTCAATGACGCTGAATGTCAGAGGTATTAAAACATGTACAAGGTTTAAGAATCATTCTTTCTTCCTTCAAAAAATGGAATGAAAACATTTGCGTGTACAGTACGTAGATAAAACTAACGGAAAATATCAATACGTGTCTTTACAGAGTGAAGAAGAGCTGCAGCTCCTGGACAGAAGCTGAACCAACAGATTCTTTACTGTGTTTTAAATCAATTACACTAAATGAAGTGACTACTCATATTCATTTTTAAGTTACTCTGTTTCCCTTTAGTGTGATGCACGACTATTTAAACTCCTAATAACTTTAGAGAGCTCCAGAAAACATGAATTGTGTCATTTTGGAAAATGCTATCTGCTGTACCATTAAACTTTGGAGACATTTCATTATCCTGCTTTTTTTTTTTTTTTACTGGAGATGAAGTGCTTCCAGTTCCATGAGGTGCCTGGCACGAGAACTGGAAAATAAATAAGTAAATGTAGTCAAGAGCTTTACATAACTACCATTTTAAGGTACTTGGAATTTGCGTGACAAGTACAAGTGCAAGACATAAACAACACAACAGCACATTCTGTAGTTAACATCATAATGCTGGTTAACCTACACATTTTAACACTCTGAAAGAAGTGGTTCATTGAATTATTGATCATTTTGATATTTAAACACACTTTGCTGCAAATAGTACTGCACTTTTAAGTAAGTAAAACTAAAATTATGAATGCAGGTACTTAATCACTCCAATGGAGTATTTTTAAACTGCGATATTCCATAATTTAGTGGTGGATCCAGGCACTTCTTTCACTTCATGATATGCTGATACAACCCCAGTGGTTTCTTTGAATGTCTTGGGGGTCCAAAGGGTCTAGCTGAATAGACATACCTTAACAAAACCAGACAAGAAGCCACACTTTGCTCCTTCCAAGGTGCTGATTGCTCTTCCAAGTCCGCCCAGTTCCTCTCCAGCAGAGCTGCCATGTTCAAAGAAGCAGCAACAAGAAGACACTTCCGCTTTGTTGGGAGTCATCAGTGCCGCCGTCCAGGAGAAATACAAACTCGTGGGCTTCTCCAGCTGTGTTGTTCATTATCTTCACAGTCGGGGCCTCTATAATGGGGTGCTTTTGTGCACATCAGCAGCACAGCCTCGACCAGCTGTCAAGTCTTAAGTTTTAACAATGCAAAAGACAATCACAATCCTCCAGCAGGTGATGAAGAGGACTGAGGCACAGGTACCAAAGTTAGCTAACTTTCTCACTCGTGTTTTCTGCTGGGCTGCTCACTTCATTGAACAATACTTATAGTTTCTTATTTTGTTTTGTATTATTGTGTATCAAGTTGAAATAAAATCGACAACCGTTTTAGTTGAACGTAATTTCGGCGTTGCTATCGATTATAGCATGACGTGTCGCGTAGAATAACTAACGCAGCAGTTGGCTAAAGAGAACGTGAAATACCGGAAACTGGTTCTTTGCCTTTAAAATAAACCTATTACAATTGTCATTTTTAAAAGACAAAAAGAAAATATCAACAAATAGACAAACAAGTCAAACAAATAGGAATGTGTATAACAAAGGCTCTTTCAGTCACTGGTAGTTTGTGCCATTTATAAGATCATATAAATTAAAGTTTTAGTCAGCGAGGTTTATTTTGAAAGGCTAAAGTAAGTCGTTTCAAACTGGCTGATTTAACACAAAAAAACTGTTATTTTTAGCACGTCCTGACTGTTATTAGCTTCATGGTCACGTTTTATATGTGGAAAATGAATTGAGAAACGTTTTGAAATGTGTTTTGTCTAATCCAGTATATGAAATACCTGACAAATCAAGGTATTACATTACATTGCTGCAAAAATCATATAAAAATCCAATATTCCTTGAGAGGAGTCCTGCTCAGTGATTTGTAAAACACCCAGAAATTTTAAAAGGTTAACAATATTAAAATTTTACCGACGGCTGATAAATATTTATTGTTTCATGGTAGGCTATATATTGTAATAATGCTACAGCAAAATGGCAGCTCAGTCATATAAATCAATGACAAGAATAGATTTCAAAATGTTTGAAATGAACTGATTCAAACCGCATGGCTTGATCATTTCTCTCATTCTCTAGACTGATACAGGTTTGGATGTGGAAGAGAGGATCCGTGCCCTGGAGCAGTCATGCTGAGGAAAAGGCAGGTGAAGGCAGATGAAGCAGAAGAGGAGGCAAAGGAGGAAGAGGGAACGCATGAAGAACAGACACTGGAACAGCAAGTTCCAGCAAGAGTTTGCTGGGGAGACAGCAGAAGAGACTGTAGATGGTCATGTTTTGGACAAGTGTTTAGAAGAAGAGGTACATGCAGCACACTTTATGTAACTATTAGCTGCAAATTATTTATAATATTTGTTTTATTCCACTTGTGTGGTTGTCTGACATATAGATTGTGTCGGGGGAGCTGTCCATCACTGAAAGACATGAAGAATTTTCTACTTGGATATCTAATTCCAGCCTGATATTGGGGAGTTTTACTTCTCTTCAACATGGACTTACATTTTGTAAAATAAAGTCTCGACAACAAGCATTGATATATGATTTCGGTTATTTCAATGTGAAATATATAGTCAATAGAAAAACGGGAAGGATCAGAAGATAAAATTAAAGTCACAAAAAAAAAAGATTCTTTGGTTGGACCTGAAAATGTCTGTTAAAGCAACAAGTTACTGAAAGTGAAATGTTAATGGAAATGACAATGTGTGTAAAGTTAGCTCAACAAATTTACTATGAGTCTATTGCCATGTGAAAAAAAGTATTTGAAATTAAATTAACTGTATTTTAGCCATTTATATATGAAGAGTGGGTGTGAGTATGAAATATCAATAGTGCTTTTCAATGTAAATGGAGAAAATGAATGTGACTATGTATAGCTTGTAATTTAACACAAGCACATATGTAGTGTCCCTCACTGTAAAGTTATTTATGGTACGAGTGGGCACATATGATTCCATTGGTACATACTGTTCTCTTATTATGAGGCTCTTTTGTGAAAAGGTTAAAGTACTATTTTCTGCCAGCAGGTGGTGCCTGATAACTACCATAATGATGAAGGATAACCAACAAGTGTGATAAAGGTTAAGTATAAACATTCTTCCTACAGAGGGGATCTGTAAGTGTCTCGTGGTTTTTGTCTTGGTTGTGATTTTTCTAAAAGGGACATTCTATTTACAACTAGCTACATTTAGCCTCACATGTTAGCCTTCTCATGTTGTGTAGAGAACAGTTACCCCATCTGTGACATCCTGTCTGAACTGACACTGATTGAAAGGATACAGCAACCACATGTTGTCTTGGGTTGTCATCAGATTTGCTTTTTAAAGACAGTGTCACAAGCTGAATAAAGTTAAACACAGTGTAGCATTTCTGCGCAGAGACCAAAATATGGTCATGGTTTCACAAAACAACAAAAGGGGAGCATGATGGCCAGGTGGAAACAAGCTGACAGGTATGTTTATTGGATAACAGTTTTCAGGTGCCATAAGGCAAAACCTCACGGGAGGATTTGCTGTTAAATGTTACAGTTAATATTACAAACATGTTTGTCCAGCAAGTACAATAAAAATCTGCTCTATTCAAAAATATGTTGTGCAGCAATTGCTAATGGAGCACCACATGCACTCATCGGTATCACTGTAAGAAGAGAATATTTTTAAATTATGTGTCTTATTTAAATCTGTGATTACATTACTCCATGTGCAGGTGAGGGTTGCTCTGACATCCAACTCTGACTCAGGCTGGAATTAATTAGAAGCAAACTGAAAACAAATACATAAAATGATGCTCCTGGTGTGTATCACCACCTGAGACTAGTGCTTGCTCATGGTGGGAACGTTGGGTCTTTGTGTCTGGGGAAGTTGGTATTCCAGATGGTATTCCCACCGAGGGCATGTATGCTGGGAAAAGCAGCTAATATTAAACATTTTAGAGCATTTCTCAAGGTACTTACGCTGACAGATGGCATGAAAGCATCCTTGACTCACAGAACGATGTGAATCAAATGTGACCGAATGGAGTCATGAACAGCACTGGAAAATTATAGCATATCTATATATCTATATCTAAGGCTAGAGATGCAACCATGTGTTAAAACAATATTCCTACACCATCTGAAATCTTTCCTATGAGCTAAGAACATACATTTGATTTTGCTCTCTGGCCAAACAGAAATAATTTTCTACAACCACTATCAGACTAAAATATCCCCTTGTACACAAGAAATATTTTAAAAATACACTGTTTTTCATTATGTACTGTTTGCACCATAAGCTCTAGTGCCAACCCCAGTTTAAATTGTCAACTGTTTACACTAGAGATAAACAACCTGCTTGTAGTCATAGTTGCAGTTTGTGTAGTTCTTGGTAGGCAGCTACACAAACCAGGTGAGATACAGTGTGCTATTGTGGCTCAGTGAGCAGCCTGGCCCAGTGCGGTTCTGCATGGCTGTCATCCTCTCTCATCTAACTCAATTTGTTGCCACATCATCATCATAGCTAGCAGCTAAATGGGCTGTGTTAAGGTTTGCCATGAGGCAGCAGGAAAAGGACCCAATAGCAGACAGGCCGTAGCGATGAGATGTACTCCCAGCTGGGCCCTCCCCCGCCAACAGTCAACCCACCAATTCACACACACAAAACAGGTCCCGGTTGAGTACACTGTCGAGGGGACCCGCGCTGGCCTGCAACGACTGCGACTCCAGCATTGTCATACCAAACCTGTATCTGTACTAGCAGGTTCCAGCACATGTGCACCCAGCACAGAATGGGCACATAGGTGTAGACAGCACGCACTGGGCATAATCTCTGCAGACGCACCCCCTCAGAGGACGTGTGAGGCGGAGGACTAAAGACTCACACCACCCTAGACTGAAAAGACCTTAGAACAAAAAGGCGGGTTCGGGCGCAACTCCAGCGCCTCCCACTGCTCTTTTAGCCGCCGTCAAGGTCAACAGGAGCTCCGTTTAATTGACAAGGCCTCCAACCCCCCAAACAGTGGGCATAGAAGACCATCCAGCACCGTCTGCAGGTCCGATTAGGAGGCCAACCATCAAGCAGGAAGCCTCAAATGACGAGCCCAACGTAGAAAGCACTTAACTAGAGGGTGACTTCAGGCTGTGAAGCGACCCAATCCATCATGACTAGCCGCAACCGCTGCTGCAAACACCGTCATGGTGGAGGCAGCACGCCCACTGTCCCAGATATGTCCTGCAGAAAACACGCACTCTGCGGGAGGTCCCTAGCCTTGCACCACAGTGTGAATAGCGACGTGACGCATAGGCTTTTACAAATGAACAGGGCCCGTGCATGTTGAATAGTGTATACAACATTAGCCAAGAGGCCCCGCTCGCGACAGTCCGACGGCATCCCCACCACGGCCACTGCCCACAGGCGGGAAAAAAGGCTGATCAGGCCAGGTAGACACTGCAGCTGGCCCGCCAGACCTCACTACGGATCGATCCCTCCGACTCTGGTTGGCGGTGCCGCTGAGGCCGCGTCCGGTACTGCGGCCGCCGCTTACGCGGATGGAGCTACTAGAGGCAGAGATGCGCACCCAGATACTCCGACGCCTTTCAGGTGTTTCAGGGAGGCAGTGGAGACATAGATTAATTTAAGTAATTGGTAGAAAAGCAACAAAGATGTAACATAAAAGGCCAGATATCTACTACACACACACACGCACACACATTTACGGGTCCCAGGTTTGTTACCACAGCAACAATATAGAAATTCTGTAAAATACAGATAAACTGTAGCAGCAATGATGACAGGAGTACTCAGTCGTCGTCCCTTCTGTATTTAAATTCACAATAAAATATTGAAAACATTACTCTGAGCGGTCCGCCTCTCCTTCAGTCAATTACTGTACCTAAGTGTGCCATCCTCCATAAATCCAAGTGTTCGCTAACATTTCACATTTCTGGTGTCTACTTCAAGCAACCCTCTCGTACACATTATCACCTATACATAAGTTAATCGAGGCTATTATAATGATATAGTGCAATTTTACAGCAGTATTCAACTGTACTTAAAGCAAACGTCTCATCTGCGATCATCCTGGCTTAACACACTTAATTCAGATACAACTTTCAAATGTATTTAAAATATTTCTAAATATCAGAGTAATCTTCCACCCTTAAACTTCTAATCACAATATTAACATTTTCTGAAGTATGTTTCTGTAACATTTAACAATTATATTACATCAGCGCTTAAGATACCAGATTTCCTTAAACAACTATAAAACTATTCATGAGTAGGATCCCAAAATAAACAAAATAAATTAATAACCCCAAAACGCAGCGATCTGCCTGCAAGACCGCTTAATGTATTCACAATACATATGGAAGTTAAAATATTGTGGTTGTCTCCTACATTGTTAATAATATTAGGTCCTGAAAATGAAAGGAAATTACTGCTAAATTAAATAAACACAAAACAGTCACACTCAAAACATCGAACAATGATCCGACTAATAACAAAGGAAGATTGGTATAAATAGACAAGGGGCAAACGATGGAAACAGAAACAGGTGAGCAAAATATTACAAAATAAAACAAGAAATAAAACCAGGAAACAAACTTGTTTAACATTAATAACTAAAGCAAAAAAAAAGAAACAAAAGAAGTTCCTGAAAAACAAAAGCACCCAAATGCTTCATAAAAACTAGTAAATGCCTTGGGGGTTGTAGAATGGATTCAGGACCCCAGCTCCCTGTGCATCCAGTGAAAATACAAAAATGTCTTGTTTTACAGCTGAAGCAGTATGCAGAACAGGCATATATAATTGGGGTTTTGTTAGCAGGATAAGGCCTTGTAGCTCTGTTTTTTGCTCTACGTTTATCAGAAATTATAATATGCTATTACTAACTAAAGTAAGGCAAGGCGGCTTTATTTAAATAGCACATTTCAAACAGGCAATTTAAAGTGCATAGGCAGAAAGACATTAAAAACAGAAAGAATAAAATAAATTAACATAAAATGAAATTTTAAAATGACAATTAAATTAGATACATAAAATGAAATAAAATACAGTTAGAGTGTGGTAAAAAGATGCAAGTTGCAAATGCAACAATGGCAAATGCACAGAACAGCAGGTTTAAATTTAGTTTTGAAAGTGGCTAAAGTTTAGTTGCATTTGAGATCTTCACGTAGGTTCCATCTGTGTGCAGGATAATAGCTAGAAGCAGCTTCTCTAAGTCTTGTCTGGACATGAGACCTCTATGCCTTGTTATTTGTCTGAGATGATAAAATGCAGATTTAGTTCTCGCCTTGATGTGGCTGCTAAAGCTCAGATCTGAGTCTATAAAAAAGATTCTACCTTGGGTTTATGTCTTTCTAGCCCTGGAATCAAGCTGAGAAATAACTTTAATTCTTTCATCCATGTTGCCAAATACAATGATATCTGTTTGTCTTTATTTCATTGAAGGAAATTCAACTGCATCCAGTTGTTTACTTGCTCTAAGCATTGACAGAGTGTGTCTAAGGGACCATAGTCACTTGGTGAAAGAGCTAAGATCTGAGTGTCGTCACCTGCGGCAACAACATTCGAGATATTATCTGAACCAACTGAGGACTGTGCCGAATAAGCCCACCCACTCTTCCAGTCTGTCAAGAAGTATTTCATGGTCCACAGTATCAAAGGCTGCACTCAAATCAAGCAGGACTAAAACTGATGTTTTACCTGAATCAGTGTTCATACGAATATCATTTAACTTTTATCAGTGTGGTTTCAGTGCTGTGATGTTGCCTGAAGCCAGATTGGAAATTGTCCAAAAGGCCATTTACATAAAAAAAGTTGAGTTGAATTAAAAACAGCTTTCTCAATAATTTTTTCAATAAAACAAAGATTAGATATTGGTCTGTAATTATTCAGAACTGAAGGATCCAGATTGCCTTTCTTTAGGATGGGTTTAACAATTGCAGTTTTCAGTGACTTTGGAAAGATGCCTGATAGGAGTGAACATTCACAATGTTCAATACATGAAAAAGATGGTTGGTAGGGTGTCAAAAGAGCAGGTGGATGAATTTAGACGGTCCACTACATCCTCCAGAGTTTTAGAATTGATGGGGTTGAGTGTTGACAATCTGGCCAAATTGTTTCTGTGCGGATTCAGCATTGTACAAGCAGCTGGATGGCAGAGGAGCACCGGAAAAGAAATCCAAGCCCTATCCTTGCTGAAAAACCTCAGCTAATTCATAATAAATCAGAGGGATGTTTGTCAAATCTTGGGACTCTTATGTGTGGTTTTGGGGCCCTATGCTGACATAAAAAGCCCATTATTCTCCCAGCTGCCCAGTCTATCTGAGGATTGTGCAGTTGTAACCAGAGATGATCTGGTCCCAGAAGAGTTTTCAGAGACATGATGACATTGAACTGAATCTGCTCACTGTGATTTCCTGAAAGAATTAGGGTGAGAGGTTAGGTGTGCTCAGCAATCTCTGCAATCAGTCATCTAGAGAATAAGCAGAAAGTGCTGACAGAGGTAAAGTAAAGTTGTTGTAGCAGATTTTGGTGTGAGCTAGAAACCTGGCACCAGACTAGGCAGATTGGCTTGTCAGTATGCCCACAGCTACAGCCCTGTCTTATGGCCGCCCCAGACAGGCATAAATTATGTGACCAGACTGGCCGCAGTAAAGGCACTCGCTGGACCTCAGCCTCTAAAGACGTCCTCCCAGGTGGGGGGCGGAGCTGATGACCAATTGGAAAGTTCCAGAAACAGATGTGCCTTCGCAGCCAGAGACGATGAGCGAGAGACGGGAGCCAACCAACTCTCTACCAGCGTTGCTCACGGAGCCAAGATAACCCAAATTCTCTTCATCCAGAGATGCCAATTCATCCTAAATCTGTTCACTCAAGCCCTGAACACCCTCCAGAGTGCCTCTTCATTTTAACCTGCATCCACAGCCAGCGTCCAAAAATCCACAGAATAATCTGACACTGTCCTGGACCCCTGCTGGAAAATCAACAAACAATTAGCTTTCCCAATCAGGATGGCTGAACACAGTCTTAAATTATGATACAAAATTCTCCTATGATGATTAGAACTCAGACTTGTGAGAGGAGAGAGCCTCAGTCAATGTCAAGGCCCTTCTCTGTATTAAACCCGCTACATACAGTTTACCATAGCAATGCCGGAAGCAAAGGCCTGCAGGCACTGGCGGAACACCAGGGAGCACTGGAGCAGAAACCCAGCGAATAGCTAGGGCGTTGATGTCAGTCCCTCGATGGCCACAGGTGGTGGTTGCGGAGGACCTATCAGGAGAGGCCCAGGAGAATGTGCGGGAGGGGTAATGGGAAAGGCTGGGCAGAGGCAGAGAGGCAGGTGGGATCCGAGGAAACGGGCAGGCTGGGCAGGCAGGTAACCAGATAAGGAATTTGACCTGGAGCACAAGAGAACAAGAATCAGAGAGCATTCACACATGGAAGATCTGACTAGACTAGAGAGCAGAGTGGCCTTGTAGTAGTTTACCACATGAGTGAACGGAACAATCTGGTGGAGATTGAAGAGCTGAGCCGGGTATTTCAGTACTGCGAGGGTGATTACTAGATGATGACAGCCCCGCCCGGGCAGAGACAAAAACCACACAGATTGACAGATTGGAGACACACAGAAACACAGGGAGAAAGGGACAACCAGGAAAACACAGGGGACAAAGAAGCAGAGCAGCCCTAATCATAACAGTAACTGTATTGTGATAATGAGATAATTTCACCTCTTCCAAAGTGTGGGACAGCTATGGTCCCTGCCATAAAACAAGTCTCTGTGAAGACTCAAGGATGACGTTTCCCAAGTGTTCCTGATTCAACACTGTGAACTCTTAAAACAAGAACAAAGGAACTGACTTTGCCATGGTGAATTAAATGTATATGAATGAATTTGCTATGTTTAACCACCCCTCTGAAAGTAATTAAGTTTAATATGTTTAACATCCAGGTAAAATGGAAACTGAACCAATAGGAATTGTTTACACCTACCCACTAGTCCAGGTAAAGATGTCTGGTGTCTGGACTTGTTCAATAGCTAATGAAACAGGAAATATGTGTTTACATGTACATCACAAATACATTGATCATAGCTTGTAATGAATAAGATTTAATTTAAAATGCCTAATAAAATCTCTGATGCCGATGTGTCTGTGTGGGAGTTAGCCTTCTTCTGTACCTCCCCCTCCTCTTTTGAGAAATCTGTGTATAGGTTTTCTGTGATTCACTCGTTAATTTTCTGTGCATATAGGTACACATATATGCATATATCTACAGACATATACAGTAAGTATGTATGTGTTGTTAGAATAACGTGTATAATTGCCATTTAAACATGGTTTAACACCGTCTATGATTGTCTTTAGAAGGTGTTTGGTTTCGTTCTGCAGCAGAGAATGCCACACTATTAAATATGGAAGCAGTAGACATGTAACCAACTTTATTACCTAAATTCATTATTTAAAAAGAGATTGGAACAAAGCAATTAGTTAAGATAGAATAGAGCTAGGGTGGGTACACTGTAAAAAGGGATGTGATCGATAAGTCATAGTGACTTCTTTCTTTCATTTACTTCAACTTGACGTGATTTATACTCTTTCAACTGAATTTAATGAGTTTTCAGTATTCTAACTCATGATCATAAGTCAGGTCAATGAAAGGTCGAATTCAATGTGTCAAATGAAATTAACACTGTGAGTTGTAATCATGGCTGTGTCTAACAGTCTTAAAGAAAGATTAATGATTTATTCATTCTTTATCTATTTACTATTAATTAATTAATTAGTTATCAAAAATAGTTCTGGAAATTTGGTCTTGAAACATATCTTCATCTATCAACAATATACAGGACTAATAACATGGATATAAGATTTGTAAAACATTACAGGTGGTGATAATGCTCCACCCGGTTGTAATTCGCCATTAAAATAAGAATTTAGAAGTTTGCTTTTGTTTTAAGTTGGTTATTTTTTGTGGTTACAGGGGACAGATAACGTTGGTCCACAGTCTTACATAGTAGGTTGGCAGTAATGTACCTTAACGCTGTGTAGATAAAAGAAGAAGAACCACCATCAAACGGGGACCAAACATGGGACTATTTGACACAGTGTTGGAGGCGGGGTCACGTTCATTTCTATGAAAGTGGCACAGAAGGGGCACAAAAATAGCAAGTTGGCGTACTAAATTAAGCGGTGGACGAATGCGCTTTTAGCCAGATCACGAAGAACGGGACTTATTATAATCAATAACAATTAACAATATATACTTTTAGATAATCTCAACTTGAAAAGTAATGTCAGGACTTAATTTAACTCGCATAAGTACGTTGAAACCACTAATCAAAACAAGTGAACAGAATGCATGTTAGTAAGTTATCTACGTTTTGAACATGTATTGCGAAGTTGAAACAACAAGTAATATACAGTCATGTCAACTTACAGCAAGCAATTGAAAGGAAAACTAGACTCAAAATACTGAGTTAAAACAATTAGTAAATCTAGATTGATTTGACTTATAACTTTAAGGCAGCAATTGAACTTAAGTTTTTAAGTTGAACTACATGGATTTTTATTACAGTGTAGAGGAGAGAGAGAGAGAGAGAGAGAGAGCGCAAAAGGCATTTTCCCCATAGGCCACCACTGTAAAAAAGACTCGAATTGCAAACAAGGTCGATAATTATTCTATTATGCATGTTTGATCCATGGAGGTTTTATATTTGTAAGATTTTAAAATCTGTGATATCGTCACAGTGTAAAGTCTGATCTGAGGCTGAGCAGGAACTCGCTGGCCAGCAGTGGGGAAACATCACTGCACATATTCAGTGGGCCGCAAACCTGGAAGCTGGAAAAGAAACGTTTTTGCAATTCTCATTGGACTGAATAGGCGCCATCTTTGGGTCCACTGTCCAGTTCTTAAATGACTGCTGTGACGACAGCAAGAAGCAACTGTTAACCTCTTAAAGAGGTTAGTGTAGATTGTAGATGCTGAGTTGTCATACTGTTGAGTTGTCCATAGGACTGGAGAGTGAGCAATCAGAGCAGAGACAGACACAGAAAATGTGTTTTCACTTATCTCCCGACCGGCTTCCAGTTAGCTCATGATAGACGCTGATAGACAGATGGTTCTTCTTTTTCTGTTTCTAAGGACGACTTCTCAGATGGTTCTGTGTAACAAACCATTAGGGACCGTAAGGGAAAATCCTTTTTTACAAATAAAATTGCAACCTCTGTTAGGCTCAGCAGGAAATTAATATTAATAGTGTTTTGCATGATTTACACTGGAAACAGCCCAGATTTCCGTGGTTGTAGTCATCAAGTACATACTGATTCTGTTCCACTCTGCAAAAGACATTTCCTCTAAGCTAGTGTTGATAATGGTCTGCAGCTGGTGAAAACTATGTCACGCTAAACTGTAATTTCACAAAGGTTTGTCTGATCTGGAAACCCTTAAATGCATTTTATACATATCCTTCCTTTCAGTCAGTGTCTTTATTATGAGCTCAGTTTTCTGACAGTCAACAAAAGCTGGGCATTATAAACTTCATACAGGTAGAACTTTTGGCAGAGCTGTTGTATTGGATTGCAATAGACATTCTATTGTAATTCAATACAACACCTGAACAGGTTTACCTAATAAAGTGGCCACTGGATGTATCATGTAACATATTAAGAATAATGAATCTAGAAAAACAACATATGTTTGACATATATTACATTTACATTACATTTAGCATTCGCTTTTATCCAAAGCGACTTCCAAAAATGTATCTGTTTTTTTATATCTGGTCACTTACAGGTGTGACCCAGGTTTAAAAATACTGGAGTTTCCCTTTAAATTAATCAAATGAACACATTGGATTGGGTGTAAGATGGTGGCAGGTAAGAGGACCAGAGGTATAGATTTAAGGGATAATGCAGAACAGATTAGGGACGAAAGCAATATTATACTGCATTCATCATGTGAGAAAAATATTTTTAAAATCCCTGTAATCATTATTTTACTTGACTAATGAAACACATATGTAAGCATTAGTCTTTGTATTGACGGTGGAGCGAGATGTGTTACCAAGATGCAAAAGAGGAAAACTGAACACAAATGAAAGGAAATGGATTACACAGTATACACTCCATCTGCCAACACCTGGCTGATTATACAAGAGCATGTTGTCAGCAAACAGACAACACAAGCAGTAATAAAAGATACTAATATATGCACAGCAGTGGTTCGCTGTTTGCATGCTATTGCATTAAAATGCAGCAGAATACCCAAACACTCCATGAGGTGCTACTTCCATCCGACCATCTGTCCATCCAGATGCCACTTTTCAGCACTGTATGATCCGTCTCTCCATATGGACATATACTGGCACCTCTCTTACCACAAACTAGATTCTCACTAGTGGTACAGAATGCAGAATATCCAAACTGGAGCACTGCAGTATCGCAGTGTGAAGTGTCTCCAAGAATACAAACTCAGCCGGTCAGTCCGCCTGCTGGAAGTCAACTCACTGTAGATTCAAGCCCCGGGCAAAACAGCCCTCAGTGCATTCTGAGCCTCCATGAATAAACATGAGGATTGCTTGGTTAAGCCCTTAGTTTGTATGTGGTGGGACAACTTTTACAGTTCACATCCACCACATGACATTAACAGTAAAATCAGTAAATCATCTGATTCTAAACAATAAACTACAACTGCTACTGACATTTCAACTTAGAATGTGAACTATATTCACCTGCTGTGTGTGTGTGTGTGTGCAAAACAAAGGAAACAGGAAGCTGAAATATACATTTGTTTTTTCTTTCTTAACTAGTGGCATGGTCACACCATCAGTGACATCATTACCTAACTAAACCAACTTAAATTGAACTGAATTGAATTTTTTTGCAAAAAAATTAATTATAAAACAAAGAAATTAATACAAACAGTTGTGGTCTGTGAATGGCTGTTAAGTACACATTCACAGTCAGTCCAGAGAGCAGCAACATAAGAGCACATTCACTGTTAACTTCTGTCTTTAAGGCAGCCCAATTAGTCGTCAGATTTGTTGGAAGGTACATTTTTGAAAAAGTTGCTAAAAGGCTCTCAAAGGTCGGTGGATCTAGCAAGAGACACTAAGCTAGCAACACTGGTGGTTCTAGAAATTCTGTAGAGTGATGCTGGATTTGGATTTCCCATCAAAAAAAAAATAATTATACTTTGTGATGTTCGATGTGCACTTTATTACCTTTTAACATACAAGAGTAGCAGTCACACTCGTCAGTGCTGCCACAGCTCTTTCTCTTCCATCTTATCTAAACCCTTTGCATTTCCCCAGCCAGGATTGTTTTTACCCACGGTGAACGTAGCCAGGGGTTTGTCTTCAGCCGGCTCAAACTACAGGGCTTTTGGACCTTAGTCAGTACCCATGTATGAAAACAAAGCAGACTGATGACCTTTTTGCCTGTTTTCGACTCCCGTTTTGCCTCACCCCACAAGTGAGCAATAGGGAAAAAAACACTGGAGAGTTTCGACGTGTGGGTATGAAAATGATGAGGGTCAACTGGCAGGTACAAGAACAGAGGTGGCTGATTGGTTATGGGACACAGGTGGTAACTTAAACAGAGGTGACTGCTGATTACTAGGTGGGAAAAAGCAAGTAGTAAAGCAAACAAAACAAAGAACAAACCAAAATAAAACAGAAAACGTAGTCAGCGACGTCACTCTCAGGACCAAAGTTGAAACTAAATCATTTATTGTGTTGTCTTTTATTTTTACTGTCTATACATGTCTGGAGCTTTCTTACAGATATTCACTAAGCATTTCAGCCCTGCACAGCGAGCTGAGGAGCTGTACTGTCTAATACCCAGTAATCAGACTACAGTACACTAATGTTACATGCCAGATGACTTTTCTTTAACTCTTTCAATACCTCACATCTTAATTGCTGCATGTGTTAAAATCCTTTTGGCCAGTACAGTCAGTGATGCAGAACAGAGCTTTTTAATCTAAGTCTCAGCACAATAGAATGATTTCTTTAGACAGAGTAACTTTCTTCCCTTATTGTTTTCTAAAGTTAAAAAAGAAAAATTTAATTGCTAGCTATCGATCACTTGCTGTTTTCCCCAAACTTAAACTGCTTGTTGTCTTAGCTAGCTAATGGCATCAACGTATCTTACCAAACACCAATGTAACCTAACAAAAAAACTGCAAAGATCCCTCAGGTCGGTCAGTCCAGTTTACTGCAGAACAACTCGCTTTGTTGAAACAGACAATCACAGTTATGGAAAGTTAAAGTCACACCTCTATGCAGGTGGCTCCACGAGTACTTCACTCAAAACATCACACCCCCTTTTTACAGCATCATAGAACCTATTCACACCAAACTCAGAAAAAAAAAACGTTTCAGCGTCAGCGACACTGATAAGAAGTACCTAAAATTTTAAATGTATTTAAATTTGTGATACTGCAGCCAGCCACCAGGGGGTGATCGAGATGTTTTGGCCTCACGTTTACGGAGTTGTCATGTCGTCAATCTTTATATACAGAGATGCAGAGGAGGGATGGAGATGAAGGGGGTCCCCTGTGGTTCCCATAATGCTTTTGAAGTTTCAGTACAATAGTTTCCTTCTTGTCCTCCCCTCCCCTCCCGTCGCTCTCTGACTCACTCTCATTCGCTCTGTGTCCGTTGTGCAGGTCACGTCCATCTCCACGTCTGTCTCTCATCCTCTCTCTTTTATCCTTCCTCTTGTGTACTGTAGACTCGTGCGGGAACATACACACATGCTGTACAAATATGTATATGCACAGTACATAGAACCCAGCAGCTGGGCATGCAGGTGATGTAGTCTGTGTGAAGTGTATTGTCTGATGTGCGGCCACTGAGGGCCTGTCCTGCATACACTGATAAAACTCTGTGAAGTTTGCCAAGACACAGGACACAAAGGGAAGCTGGCTGCTCTGCACAGATGGTGTTCTGTTTGTGGGATTATACCTCTGAGTGTGTGTGTGTGTGTGTGTGTGTGTGTGTGTAAATTTCTCTTTTAGGTATGAAGGAGATACATATTTTGGCAAACGGTGGATGTCAGTCCTGCTATTTTCTTGACTAAACCTATTGAATGTGGATATTTATAAAACAGGACAGAATGAGAGGGACACATTAAGACTGGATCTCTTCCTATTTGTGCAGTCAGAACATCAGTGGGTACTATGAATGTTACATAAATGTTCATTTCAGTAGTAGCATCGTTCAGTTCAGCGAATCTCTAAGTGGTTTCTGAGGACCTTCTGGGGTCCTGGAGGGGTTTTTTAGGGATTCCAGTGAAGAGTGGTTTGATTTCACAGTAACTTAATTCTCTAGAAATTGTCCCAGTTGTTGCAGAAAACATAACAATGACTATTTCGATTATGGATTTTAGTCGTACTTGTGCCAACACCCAATTAATTGGATTTTGTTAATAAAGATAATACAAATCACTGAAACAGTCAATATCAAATATGAGGGCTTATGGAATGTTTGTGGTCATGAAAACATTTGAGGATTCCTGACACAGTGACTGATGCTGATGAGGTAACCATGCATATGATTAAGAGTCACCATGCTGTGCGTTTGATTGAGCACATATGGGTTGTTTCTGCAAGCCTGTCTAGTGCAATGAATGAATGTCTTTATTCTGTCCCTCTATTCAGTCATCAGCAATATTGGTGTTCTGTATGTTGAATATGTGGCAACAGCAACTCTCCCACTGCAACTACCAGCTACATGCAATCCAAGTTGCTGCCATCTACCTGCTGTGATGTCGACCCTATTGCCAGAAAAAATGTCCATATTGGAAGATTCTTCAAAATCCCATTTCAAAAAGATTTTCTTGTCCTGCATCTGCAAATGTCTACGGTATTGTTCTTTTTTTCCTGGTTAAGTATAGATTGTTGCTGCTGGACATAAATCCCCCATTGCAGATTCATCCAATATAAATGGACGATTCTTTGGGATATTCAGTGCTGTAGTCTCATTACATAGCTTCACAGTGCAGGTTGTCACTGCTGGTGAAGAGGTGCATAATGCAGGTTACTCAAGGTCCTAGTGTGTGCCTCCGTGGTGGTATTTAGAAACAAGGAAGGTGGCGACAGTAACCGCTCGCTGTCTGAAAGCACCTGTAGACACAATCTGTCCTGTGCAAATATTCACTTCAGTTTTATTTATAGCGCCATGCCATAACTCAGCATCCCAGGGCACTGTTTTGTATGGAGCTGGTTGAGACCAACTCTTATATATACAAAGACCCACCATGAGTTTCACCAGGGGATAGTGGTAAGAAGCAGGAGAGAGAGAGAGCATACAGTAGTACAGTACAGTTCTACATAGAGATGTAAAGTAATAGATGTGGTAGTAATAGTGTCATAACCATAGATATTCATATTCCCCGGCAACATTTACATTTGTCGGTGGGTCCGTGCATGTAGAGCCAGCTCCTGCTACATGGGGAACAAGGTATGAGTTTGTGTGTGAGTGAGACATTTCTGTTGCATTTTGATGTTGTGTATTTGTATACATATGTCTGCTTGCTGAAGTGTTCTTTAACTAGACCCTTAATCGCTTCCAGGTCAAGATGACATCTTGGATCCCTGCAGAGGAATTCTCTGTTTGCTCAAGAGTGTCACATCATCATTGTGTGGTGTATAATCAGTGCTGTCATATAGATAACTGTTAAATGCACAATCACAAATAAAACTATTAGAGAACTTTTAGTAATGGTAATGGTTACAACTCAGGGCAAAGATGTTCAGTGATGGAAGCATAGCTGTGTTACTGCTGCATCATTTCTCCATTCCTTAAGCAATTGCTTGGAAAATTTCAACAGCATTCTCCCATTAGTCATCCAACAATTCAAGCATGGGCACAGTTAATATATCTGGGCTTATCTGAAACAATGTTGCTCTGGGCCCCACTTAATTATTGTAATTTGTACATCTCAGTAGAATCTTTATAAACCGTCTTCAGCACCGGATCCCTATAATCACTGTCACTTTTTACCAGATTAGCGACACCATTGGCCTGCTCCATTTTGTCATGGACCAAACTGTTGGTTCAGGAAAAAAGAAACATGTAGCTGACAATGGCATTAGAAAAATGTTGGGGGTGGGGCAAAAATAACATTTAGATTCATCCTCTTTGTAATCTGGCCAAAGGTTGTGTAGGTGTCTTGCTCTGCTCTTTAGAGGGCCCATAGTGTTGGACTGACCAACTGACATTCAGTTGCAATCAATAAACAGTGTTTTCTGAAGCGTTAGTATTGTAATATCACAAGTGTGAACCTGGACAGGGTATAATCACATTGAATGGCTAGGCTTGCCAAAGACAAGGGGTTTCGGAGAAAAGGGTGGAAGAAGAGGTCTTATTAGCTTGTCAGAGAGTCTGTGGTAAGATGCCAGGCAGTAAAAGAAAAGAAGCCACAGTGCTAACAAGAAGAAACATCACTGAGAGGTACTGTTTCCACATGTAGTCCATTGGTATAAGATAAGTTAAGTTATCCTTTATTTATGCCTGTAAGGAAATTCGTTCTTCAAATTGCATTCGACCCATCCCAAGTGTTAGGAGCAGTGGGCAGCCACTGTGCATCGCACCGGGGACCAACTCTTTGGTTATGGGCACTGACAGGGGAATTAACCTAAGGATACCAAATGTTTTTGATGGTGGAGGAAACCGGAGCAGGGGTGCCGCAGGTTGTGGTGCCCTCTATAATTTGTACCCATGTCGTTCTAAGCACACATTAACACCTTG
Source organism: Nannoperca australis (assembly GCA_036023655.1). Lineage (NCBI taxonomy): Eukaryota > Metazoa > Chordata > Actinopteri > Centrarchiformes > Percichthyidae > Nannoperca > Nannoperca australis. Next base: position 4,504 of record JAVQJD010060015.1, on the reverse strand, counting down.
GATGTTGGGATTTGAAAGCAAGGAGATAAAAGAGAGAACATGCAGTACCTTCTACTGCTGTGTTAACCACACATGACAACCCCATGCACTCTTTTTCTACAGATGACAGATGATTTAATTGACACTCTACAATTGACTTATCTCTCAGATAGACTACGACCCCGTCATAAGCTCTCATGAAGATATGATGCCATGTGTCAAAGTCAGAAGGATATTCTTCTTGGCATCTCTCACTTTGACACTGAAGCCTTTCATTACAAAACGAGACTTCCCACAATTGATTTAAGTGACACCTACAATAACAGAATGACATGCTGACATCTTAAAAGTAAAACTGAGGCTGGGAAATATTTTAGTAAGCAGTTATTTTAGTAGTGTGGTCAAGAAAATTTGATGAAATCTCCAAATAATATGCAATGATTTGAATTAGTCTGAATGTATTTCTCCACATGCAGTGTGTCCCAGTGACCACTGTTTTCCCAGCTGGAGGCAAAATTGCATGTCACCACTCTCAAAACTCCACCCAGATGTAAGAGAAACTTAATATACAGTGAGGCTCAGGGCAGCTGTCCACACCAACTCATGTAGAAAGAGAATTTCATCAACTCAATTGCACAAAGAAGACACTTCCAATTTCATGCCTATCATCCCTGTCCTCAGGGTGAAAGGGCATCAGCAGAGTGCTGTTGAATACTGGAGTGAGCTCAGTTTATTTAAGCTGAATAAGAGGAACCTTTGATCTTTCAGCTCAAGGGAAAGTGCTCTTTCAGCAGCTCAATCAATGAAAGCAATCCTTGAGTATGGGACATTTCACTGTTGTGCCAGATCCTTATATCTTGAAAATATCAATAATTTAGTAATTTAGCAACTAGCATATTTATATAACAGAGCACACAGCTTTTGGGTTAATGGAAATGATGGTTTATTTTAAACATGGTTTATTTTCGTAGCTCAGGTAATCACTTGAAGTTACTCATCAAAGTAACTGCTGACACAAACATGAGCAGTCAGACAATTACATCTGTACAGTACAGGTTGAAAACAAACCCAGAGGTCAAATCTTTTGGAAGATGAAACTAAGGCTAATTGGAAAATTATAACGAAATCGCAACTGTCCACGTTAAACATCCCTCACAGCTGAGGGACTTCTGTGCTAAACACTGTTCCTCTTGCAAACGAAAAGTTAAGCTCATTAAAAGGCTGCCTTGCTTAATTCAGTACTGCCAGGGGTTTTGGCCTTATTGGGCTAGTATGAGTAGCAGCTTATTGGGGCTAATGTTAGCTGATGTTAGCAAACTTTAGAATCGCAGTTTATCATTCTTTTCTCTCACGCTTCCGACTCAGTCAGCTGACTGAGGGCGTTCGCTCTCAGTTAAACCAATCAGACTTTGTCATGACCTCTCTGAGCCAATCACCTTGTTGCTGTCAAACTTTCAAATCTCTCTTTGCTTCTGTCAGCTGTCCAATCTCCTTCACCCCATTCACCTCCAGTTCTCCTCACACTCCTAACCACTGAGTTCCTCAGAAGTCCCGCTCCACATCTCATCCATCCAGATCTTCAGCATTGCCCTTCACCACCACCACCACCACCAGTGTATGGACTCTATGGGGGGATATTCCTGTATGATGTCACGTTGGGGTCTAATCGGCAAACACATCTATTCTCAACTTCCTATTGTGCACAATGTCAAATTAATACATTTAATTACTCTCTAAGCTCTTTTTCTATCAAGTCTATCCTGTTAGACCTGTTACACTATGTTTTAGAATTATCCCACAGTTGTCTCTTGTGGAAACTGTTGTGTCACTGTTCAGCAAAAGTCACATAGGCTCGCTTAAAGTGCCAAAATGTGGGCTTATTATGTGATTATAGCATTTTAGAATTCATTCTGTTTTAAGTTTTATGTGTATAGAAAAAAAGAACAATTATGAAGATTATAGCAGTTAATATGTTGCTCAAAACCACTACATCAAGGTAATGAATTGAACATGTTCTCCACCTAACAGAAGCCTCCGTATTAAGCCTTTGTTTTATCTAAATTCTGTTTGAACAACTAAATCAACCATGTGGGTCCCAGCTCCATGGCCTCTCAGAGGAATAGAAATCATCCGAAGGTCATAAAATATGTACAATAATTTTTTTGTAGAGCTTAATTGCAGTTCCCTGTTCTGAAGGGGGTTTGAGACATGAATTGGCGACTGGATCTTTTTGATCTTAAGCGGGAGGAGAAAACCTGCTGCAGCTAAAACGAACATCCAAAGCTTCATTTAGAGCGAACCACTGGACCCAAATGAATTAAGTGGAGGAGAGTGTGGTGGAATTGATGAGGTTGAAAGTGGGAGATTGGAGAAGGAGAGGACCATATTTTTCCTGGTTGGCAAAGTGTGTGGTTTTCATCTAGTTGCCCTTCCATGTTGAAATATAGTTTTATGCTAGTAGTTCTACACTGTATGTGGTTTCTACTGTATGCCGTTACTACAATCGCAGACCATCTTCTTTTTAATATTTCCTATGAGATTTGCATGATTTACAGTTTGTCTGCACACTATTCTATTTACACAGAGGTCATTTTACTTAGTCATCTATGTCATTATCCCGGTGTGGGCTTTGAGGTTACAGGTCTAAAACACAGAGTTTCAACTACAGAAAACAGCAAACAGTGAAGAGAACAGCATCATACAAAACAATGATCAGACAAGAGACAAAGGGAAGGAACCGGTATATATATGGAAAACAAACGAGGAGAATGCAATAACCAAAGAGGGAACCAGATAAAGACAGGAAGGCAAACGAACAAATAAAGTCCTTGGTCGGTCCTGACACTGACCCTCCTTAGGGGTTCCCGAGTTTCATGTTGTCTATGAAATAATCATGCAAGTAGAAACCCAGGAAGAGCATGCAACCCATAATCCACCAGCCATGAATGCTACAGTTTCTTGCTGTGGGACATGTTGAATCTCTATGAGAGAGTTACTGTAACGACACTATAGAATGAGATACCACTGTTGGCAGAGCCATTGGGATGGTTAAGTTCTAGGTTTCTGTCTGGTTTGCTTTCACATGCTATTTCATATGCTTCAATAAACCAGAACCACTTGTCTGTTCGCATACAAATGTAATAAATTAAAGCCAGCTTCAGACAGGATTATCACGGGCAGCATCTCTTTTATACTTATTTATCAAAGAGATTTGAATCCAGGTAAAGTGCCAGTCAGCTAAATCAAAGTCTGTGAGTTCAGTGAGTGAGAAAATCTCTGTATCATAGTTCACAGCCACCCTGCACGGCTGGGATCTGTGCTTTCATACCCGCTGCTGCTCTGCAAGCTGCACAGCCAGGTGGGTGACAAATCAGGCGTCAGCGTGACCGGGGCGAGGTGAGGGGTGGACGAATGAAGGCTGTGAAACTGGCGTGCTTGCTCAGCTGCACACAGAACACACCACGTCTTTACTCGGTCTCTTTCTCATTTTTTTCTTCTCTATTTATTTGTTTCCCTCATTAGTTGTGTGAGGGTTGCTCAGGGACCCGGTGTTCTCAGAGCGGGCCTCCCTGAAAAGTCACATTTGAAAAGCTCTCCAGCCTCTTTTTGGCGGTGAGTGAGCCCACTCCGTGGCAGGCGGCCTCACTAATTGGACCTGGAGAGGTTGAGGCCGAGTTGAGGCGGCCCTGTCAGATTCCACTTGGGCTTTTAAAGGAGCGTGGGCAGGAGCTCTCATTTACTATGTTGGTTGGTGATTTGCAGTAAGAGGTCTGGAAGCTGTTTGCCAAAGCACAGGGGTAATCAGAGGGGAAAAAAGAGCAAGTGAAAGTGAATAAGCAGAGGCACTTCTTTCTGGAGAGGGTGACAGTGGATACAAATACAGGTTTGATGGAGGACAAAATTAGACAAATGGGGATGTATTTCACACATAAATGTACAGACCTACTGTATGCCGAATAGAAAAGTGGCTGGACACAAGCTGTTTTAAATTGATCGGGGACACAACCAGAGGTGAGGGAGAGGTTACAGCCGGCCCTACGACAGGTAGGACCTCTTTAAAGAATTTGGAGGGTAAAATATCAAGAAGGCTGGAGGAGAGGTGCAGATGCAAAATGGTATATATGAGGTTGTGCATGGTAATGGTGGAATGTTGGGTTAATACAGTGGATATAGAAGGTCTACACATCCCTGTTAAAATGTCAGGTTTTTGTGATGTAAAAAAATGAGACCAAGATAAATCATGTCAGATCTTTTCACCTTTATTGTGTGACCTATAACCTGTACAACTCAATTGAAAAACAAACTGAAATCCTTTAGGAGGGAAAAGTTAAAATAAAACACTTAACACAATAACCTGGTTGCATAAATATGCACACCCTTAACTAATACTTTGTTGAAGCACCTTTTGATTTAATTACAGCACTCAGTCTTTTTGGGTAGGAGTCTATTAGCATGGCACATCTTGACTTGGCAATATTTGCTCCAAATCTGTGAGATTGCGAGGGCGTCTCCTGTGCACAGCCCT